>VZSC01000357.1:113827-139135 GCA_013398225.1 Steatornis caripensis | reverse complement strand
GGCTCTGGGCGCTGCCAGGCCGAGCCGCAGCCGCCGCTTCTCCTCCCGCCGGCGCTTCGCCGGGGTCGGGCGCGCTGAGCCCCTTCGACCGGCGGCTGAAGCGGAAGCAGAAGAACTGGGCGGCACTGCAGGCCGAGCCCGCCAAGTGCGACTACCTACGGGAGGAGGTGGGGGGGGCGGCGGCCGGCGGCCCGGGGCGGCCCCCTCGGCCAGGCGAGGTGGGGGGAGCGCTGACCGTCGGGTTTTCCGTGTAGGTGGGCGGCGGGGGCGCGGGCGCTGCCCCGCGGCGCTGACCGTCGGGCTTTCCCCGTAGGTGGGCAGCAGGATAGCGGACAGGGTGTTTGACATCGCCAGGTAAGCCTCGCCGCGGCGGGGGAACGCGGGGCGGCCGCCGCCCCGTGGCCCTGGCCCTCGGGGGGAAACGCTCGGCGTGCGAGCGGCTCGTAGCGGCAGCCGCAGAGCGGGGCTCCGCGTGGAACGCTTGGAAGAGAGCGGACAAAACTTGGTGCAGCTGGAGACCTGAAACAGCCTGAGGCTTGATTGCGTTTTGTGTTGCTGCGCTTACCCTTTAGAACGTTTCCTCTTGCTCTGGATGTTGGCTCTGGAAGAGGTTACATAGCTCAACATTTAACCAAGGTACTGGCTCTTCACATGTCAAAGCGTGTAAAATAAGTATGTATTTATCCCTGTGTTTTCCAGTAGAGCTTTCTTGTAAATTAAAACAGCTTGACGAGGTAACTCCTTGTTTTTTCCCCTTTCATATCTGTAGCTAGAGCCCAAAGATGCGTGTTGTGCAGCCTGTGACCCTGGTGTCACTGAAGACTAGACAGAGTAGTGCAAGGGAAGCTGTCTGCTGCTTGACAGTTGAGCTTTAGTCTTAAGTAGGGAGAAGCATGTTTTTCGATGAGTTTTTGTTGGACACGTTTAGTTGTTAAAGAGAAGTATCCTTATGGAAACTTCTAAATGGTGAACTGTTTACCCTTCAGGAACCGTGCTGTACATAAAGGTACTTCATTGGCTGTTAATCCATGGTTTATAACTGACTGAATGTATACCTAAAAATGCAGAATGTGTTTTCTATTACTACTTTTGCTTCAGCTGTTCTCCCTGGGAATGAGTACTAAGTATTATGTTGGGGGAAAAATGCTTTGTGCTTTATGTAAAGTTCTATCAACTGTTAAGGAGATTGCTTCCAACTTCATATAGCTGCAAGTGTTCCGCACAATGACTAAAGTCAACTTGTAAAACAACTTAAATATTTGATAAACTTTTAAAATTTTATTTCAGGAAACCATTGAAAAACTTATTCAAGTTGATATTGCAGAGAATGCTCTAGTAAGTAGCTTTCTGAATGGTAATGCGCTTCAATTCCATAACACAAGAAAGCAGAAGCGAGTTTCTGACCTTGTTTTCTTTCTAACCCAACATTAGAAAAATGCCGTAGAATCTGAAATTCCTACAGTCAGTGTTGTAGCTGATGAGGAATTCCTTCCTTTCAAAGAAGATACATTTGATCTTGTTGTTAGCAGCTTAAGGTATGCATTAATTGTTTATCTACATTTTTTGGTTAAAGATGTTAATTAATGTTATTTGAGAGTAACTTTAAGGAGGAAAAAAAAGAGAAAGATAAGTAGTCCATTAAACAGCAACAAGTCATGCTGTATGTAGTGTACTTGCTTATTTAGTGTAAGTATACATTAGGAAAAACTACTGTTCTTATTTTTCTGTTTGTTTTACTTCAAGATACATGTAGCTTCTCTCTTTCCTGCATTTTGTCTAACTAGTTTCCAAGATCTGTGTCTTTTCAGTGTCAAAAAAAAAAAAGTGATTTGTATAAACTTTAGTTTTCATTGAGTATCACTTTTAGGCAGGCATTTCAGAGCTTTTGCAGCTTGAGAAACTAGTTTGTTGCTTTGGATTCTGAGACATACTTAGATAATGTAACAATTGTTTGTGTTCCCTAAATTTTATTTAATATGCAATTATAAAATGTACGCTTCTGTTATTTCAGTTTGCATTGGGTGAATGACCTTCCTAAAGCTTTTAGAGAGGTAAGAAACTGGTTTTTAATACCAAGAGTTGCCACTACTTGCATTCAGAGCATTCTGTAATTCCAGGTCTTCTTTAAAGAAGAGGCACGGAAATAGCTCATGTTGCACACATGTGTTTTGCAGCATTTTTGGCAGTTGAAGGAGCATCAGTTGATAGTTCTACTAATTTACTGTCTCAAATCAATATGGAATAAATACCTGTGAAACAACATGCTTGCATAATGTTTTATAGTCTCAACAGCTGAGATCATGGTAACTAATGTAACCTGAGACGATGCTATTGATTTTATTGCGTGTTAACTCTTGCTACTTGTAGTACAAGAGTTTTCTAAATCTAACTTCTCCAGAACTGGTTTATAGAACTTGTATTATTTGTATGTCTCAGCTATTTATTTTTAAATACGACTTTAATCAGGTAAAAGCTTTTTGATTTTTAAATGAAGCAAATACTTGTTAAGGACAGAAAACTGAAACTGTTACGGAAAAAAATCTGGTTTTGGATTATTTCAGCTCCTTCCTGCAGGTGAGAGCTTTTTTCAAATCAGCTAACTTCAGAGCAAAAGCAAGGAATATTTTAACCAGTTTGCTGTTTCTTCATTTATTTCAAATTGGTCAGTCATTACAGTGCTATTCTAGCACCTGCTGGTATGAATAGGAGTACCCTGCTGTTATGGAAATCATAGAAATTGGAATGCCTTCAGTACTTGAAAAAAAAAATACTTGGAAAGAAATATATAATTTTCTCTGGAGTTTAAGTGTTCTGTGGGATATCAAATATTTTTATCTCGGCAGTAAAAATAACTGACACATTATAATGTCCCACAAAGGGGATGGAACTGGGGTTCTTGGCCCCAGCTTTCACTGTGAATGCTCATTTCCTACTTAGAGACCACTGGCTTTAGCTAATGGAAACTGCCTTCAACTGCTAAAATTTCTTACCTGTCAGTTAAAGGCTTCTTTATTAGCATAGAAAAGGTAGCTTGATTAATACTTAATTAAAAACCAGTTTAAAAGATTTTTGTTTCAAATCAGTCAGGTAAACTGAAGCTTTTGCTGTCTTCTTAGCCTGATTCTGTAACATGGCTCCTCTGGATATCTAAACCAGGGATCATTGCCAACTCTTAAGGAAAAAAGAAAGTATGAGTTTGTTGGCCTTCTCAGTAGGAAGGGGGCTAGGACTTCCCAGGCAAGAAAGCAGCTTGTCAGCCTTGGCTTTTGAGTTATGATACTGCTATTCTGGCTGGTTAAAAACAAGTAAGGGTAGACGTGATGAGAATTGCATTATTGTATTGTGCATTCAGAAGTGCAGAGATCACCACTGGAAACTAAGGCCTCAATTTCTCTTAAATCAAGCCATTGAAAAGTCTTTTTTCTGCCGTCATCTGAGAAAGTAAAAGTAAGCAGAAGCTCTCTTAATTTACCTTATTTTCAGAAGTAAATTGATTGGAGATACTGTTTTAGAAATATCCCACTGAAAATAGTTTCACCCTAGATTTACACAGTACATTTTGTGTTTCCTGACTGTAAGTGTAGTTTCTGGGGATTCACTCTTTCTTAAGAACAGTCAGTCTCTTTTCAGACAGATTACTTATCTTACAATGTTACCAAAAGCTTTGGTGCAGCTGGCCCTGTGGACTACAGTCAATGTTGCAACTGTTACAACTCTTATAACAGTTGCTTTTAAGTTCATTTAAAAAAAAAAAAGAAGTCTTAAGAATTTCTTAGTTACATAGGCTTAATAACAAAAAACTTTTTTTTTTCTGTGTTGTAGATTCACCAAGTTCTTAAGCCAGATGGAGTATTCATTGGTGCAATGTTTGGGGGAGACACCCTGTATGAGCTTCGCTGCTCTTTGCAGCTAGCAGAATTGGAAAGAGAAGGAGGGTTTTCCCCCCACGTATCACCGTTCACTGCTGTCTCTGATTTGGGACATCTGCTGTCGAGAGCTGGCTTTAACACCTTGACTATGGTAATTATAAATAAGAGATCAATTGGGTAGAACAATCCAGCACATCAGAGTTACTGGTATATAAAAAATACTATTTATGAATGCATTAGTAACATAGTGCTTCCTTCTGCATGTCACGCACCTTGCTGAGTAAGTTTCTGAAATACCCTGGACTGCATCTGTTCTCGGCTTCACTGTGATTAATGAAAGCAACTGAAGGGTATCCTTGGCTAGTGGCCCGGTAGAATTTGGATAGTCTTCTTGGAGAAATGTCAGAGAATGTTAGACCTGCTTGAAAAGACTTTAGACACTCTTGCTGTTTCTTCTGAACCCAAGAAGAAAATAATGGCACTTCGATTAAAATTTGATTGTATTTGGGCTACTAAACAAAACTTTTTAGAAATGTTGAGACAGTATGTTCTTCTGAGAAATATGCAGTTTGAACAGAAGCGGCAGATGTATAGTCTGTTAGCAGCTCTGAAGGCTAGCATAACGCTACTGTTTTGGCTTGACACGCTCTAAAACTAAGCTTCTCAATTCTTTCAGGATACTGACGAAATTCAAGTCAACTACCCAGGGTTGTTTGAGGTTATGGAAGACTTGCAAGGCAAGTGTATACTTTTTGGAAACATAAATGTTTTCTGTATCAGTGATACAGATGCAGAAGAGTTTTGCTGCATGTTTCTNCATACATATGCAAGCTTAATCATACATAGGCAAGCCCAATCATACATACGCAAATAATACTCTGCTGATTGGTTACTGCCCGTATGCGAAACTTCATGCCTTCTGCATTCCTGCGGTTGGTCAGTGGTTTCATAGTTGATACATGGTTCAGCTAGTTTCTGCTAACACGTTACTTTTAACTACAACATCAGTCTATCCTTGCATTACGACACAATAGCCAGTTCTATTACTACACAATAGCCAGTTCTTCACATACAGTCTTGGCCTTGCATTGCTACATGACAGCCGGTCCGTCCATCCCTGCATTGCTACACAGTAGCCGGTTCTTCATAATGCACAATAGCTGCGTTCTTCATCGCTCATGGGAATGTGATCTTTCTCAGACAACCACACGTCCACTATCCTTGGGTGTCAGCAGTTTCAACTAAGGCCTAGTGATGCTAAAAGCCTGCTTATGCTAAACTGCTAGAACACGCTCTGCTCGTACAACTGCTCAGTTAAGCCAATCTCCAACAATGCAGTGAGCAGGGACATCTTCAACTCGGTCAGGTTGATCAGAGCCGCAATAGCCTGACCTTGAATGTTTCCAGGGATGGGGCATCTACCACCTCTCTGGGCAACCTGTGCCCGTGCTTCACCACCCTCATCATAAAAAATTCTTCCTTAAAAGAATATGAATAAATAAAGCTTACTGTAGCAGTGGAACTATTACTTTTTTCCTGATCTCGAGTGAGTCAGGAGATTATGCCTGTCAGCAGATCTGTGTTGGGAAGCAGAAGTCAAAGATTTGCTGCTTTGTGATCTGCTGTGAATTTTCTGCTTCCCTTGTATTCCTGTTCTTTGTCAGCCTGTTCGGTGTAAGCTGCTGAAAAGCCCTGAAAGGGAGACAGAAGCATATATCACACATACTGACTTTTGCTGTGAGCCTCCCTAGTTATCAGGACATTCAGGAAACTGCTTTGGAATGAGAATAAATATACCCTCAAATTGGAGTCTGCTGAAGGCGGCGTAAAACAATTGAGATGCTTAACAATTGAGTTAGTATTCTGATTGGATTTGTCGTGGATTGTGCAGTAGTCATTCCTATGCAGTCAGTTGTTACTTACGGAGCAATTCAGGGTGTCTTACTCTGGATCGGCTGCTGTTGCTTAGAGTAATTTCTTAATGAAAATAAAACTTTCTTTTTCTGCAGAAACATTTAGATGCAGGAAGTGGATAAAGAGTTTAGAATTGTGATTCTTTTATTTCTTATTAAAAATCCCTTGGCACAGTAATTTTGCTGCTGCTTATCTGTTGAAAAAAATATGTGAGTGATCTGTCTGAATAAACACTTTGTACTTGTGCTTAAAAGAAATGATACTAGAAAACCTAAATGTTTGGAGACTCAGGCTGAAGAAGTAATAATTTGAAACCATTCCTAGCAATTCAAACTGTAAATTGTGAAGCATTGGCATTAAAAGACTTGGATGCTTATAGGTAAGAAACTCATCTAATTATTTGCAGTATGTTGCGCTCTCTTACAGTGAGATGCAGAAGATTCTGTACTTATTCTGGTTTAGTAAAAATCTGTCATTAGTGCATGACGTGTAACTCATGGCATATGCTGTATCTTCTTTTTCTTAAAGCTGAAACATATTTTTAGGTATGGGGGAGAGTAATTGCTCTTGGAATAGAAAACCTCTGCTACACAGGGACACAATGTTGGCAGCTGCTGCAATATACCGAGGTAAGTATTTGAAAGATAATGAGTTAATCCGAAATGACTTTAAGAACATATTTTCTGTGTCTTTGACTTCTGTGTGAAAAATAAAAAATAAACACATTTTGTAATAGAACAAAATACCATTATCGTACAGATATTTTTAACCTTAATTATAATGACAGAATTTGAACTATGTTGATGCACCAGTATGAGATATTTTTATTGTCCCAAATCTTTCACCAAGAATCATTATGCTGAGTGTCCTACTTGGTTCTAATGTTCTAAGAGCTAAGTATTTCTTAGAACTGACATTCTGTGTACCTTTTTTTTTTTCTCCTTTCCTGCTCTAATAGAAATGTATGGAAATAGCGACGGCTCAGTACCTGCCACGTTTCAGATCTTCTATATGATTGGCTGGAAATTCCATGAATCACAGGTAATGTGAAGCTGAACTGCTTTCTATTTGAAGATACTTTTTAAATTACTGATAATTTAAAAGATTTTTATGAACTATTTTGACTTAAAATTAGCTGGATTTTTTTTTTCTTAGGCAAAACCAGCCCAGAGAGGTTCTGCAACAGTTTCGTTTGGAGATCTGGCAAAAATAGATGGACTTCTTTCAAGAGGGAAAAAATAGTTCTTCATCAGAAATAATAGTTATCTTGAAGCTTCTACAAAACTTCTCATTGCAGATAGTCTTCACTTGTGCTTGTTTTGTGACGACATTGTGAAATTATAATAATCTGGACGCAGCAGGGTGTTACGGGTTTTTTACTGTCTGTGCTACAACATCAGCTGTGTAAAATGGTGTTCATTTTTTGTTTCTGGAGAAATACTTGAAGAGTATTCTAAGTGAATTCTATTCTAATGTGCTCTCCCAACTTTTGATTAAATTACTGTTCTCAAATGTAATGCCTCTTCCAGCATTTCATTATCACAGAGTGCTCCGGGTACAACTTGCAAGTCTTGAGTGTGTATCACCCTGCGTTATTTTTAAATTATTGCTAAAGGATGGTCAGTTATAATAAAGAATAGTACTTGGAGGCAAGTGTATTTGAGACATCCTATAAGAGAAAATACCAGCTAATACACAGATCTAAATTACTATGTTTTTTGCAGGTTGGAAATTATGGGTTAAAAGTTACTGTCAGTTATTGTTTGAAATTTGAATGTTTCACTTGTGTATAAGGAAGTGGTTAAGCAAGTTCTGTATTATAAAAATATCTCAGGTTGCTACCCTTCACCTACAGCCCTCAAATTCAATTACTTTTCCTTCCACCCTCAAAGCTAGAAATGTTTCTGAACATGAATAGCAGAGCTCAGCCATAAAGTTGGATGCTTCTTTATAGCTCTCAGAGAATGTGTGCATCATGATGTGATTTCATTTACTGAAAGAAGTGGCAAGCAGAAGACGCACCTAGCACTCGAACGGATGTGTATGTTTCAGATTAGTTAATTAGCTTAGAATTGACATTCTCTGGAGTTGGTACCTTTGGAGTTCCATGGCTTTTTTTTTTGCCTGTTCTTTTATCTCATAGCATTTGAAAAATTAAAGGTGATACTTTGTCTAAATATTAGTTAACAATTACATTGACATCTTACTTTATGCTTTTCTCCTATGAGAGGCTGAAAAGCATGCAGTATACTTTTCTCCCTCCTTAACTGTGACATGGAGCTATGACTTTTCATGTATATAAGGGCATTACCAAAAGTTGATGTTAGTTACAAATAAGGCAGATTAACCCGAGGTGTTCAGAAAAAATATCTACGCAGAGATTTCACTTGATTATTGTAGTACTGATAGGGAATGGTAGAAAGGAACAGCGTGAAGAATATCTAATTGGGAATACTGTTCAATCAGTTTTATCACTGTATCTAGGTGTTGTAATGATAGTGGTGAAACAAAAGCTTCTCTAGGCTTGTTTTAAGATCATCCAGCAGGTGGAGTTTGACAGAATGGTGTGGCACAGACCAGATAGGTAAGGTAGGCAGAAGCCTTCATATTCTGTCAAGGATTATTGAATTCTAATTCAAAGACTACTACAGATATTAAAGTTAGTTCCTACTGCTTAACCAAGGTTCAATTTTCAAAATAACAGAAATACTGTTTAAAAAGAAACTATTCATGCAATATTCCACCGGCTAGAAGATCAAATTAAGGGTCTAATTTGGGGGTTTATTTTATCTACAAGTCTTTGACTGAATAAGAAATGGGCAGATAAGATACAGAACATGATTAGGAGGGTAGGAATATTCTGTCCCTCTTTTGCTTACAAGCCTAATCCATAATTATTCAAGGGGAATGAGTTCATCTTTCATTTTCCTTCGAAAAGAACAGTAACCCTCCTCGAAAGAGGGAGAGAGGCTGTGAGTGGTCTGTTAACCTTTATCGCCCTTTATCTTAAGCCTAAATCTAAATAAAAAGCTTGTGTCTCTGAAAGCCTCAGGGTTTGGTTTTTTATTTTCAGTAGTACATCAGTGTTCTTAATACCAGATACTGCATCACTCTACAGATCTTTGGCTTAAAGAAAATTCACTTATTTAAAGGGGAAACTCTCTGGTTTCCCAGATGTAGGTTTCTGTAAAGTTGTGTGTCAAATGACTGTAACTTTATCTGTTTTTGCTTTAGTAGGTTAATTTCCAGTCACTTGAGCTGGTGGTTGTGACTTAGATGTGTTAAGGGGATGAGGAGGTGGAATGTGCTGGGTAAATGTTAATTGGAGAAGTGCTCCTACGGTGCTGGTTTGAAGCACTCAGTTAAGTTACGGAGGAAAGGAAGGATTTCTACTTCTTTGATGCCATATTCTGTGGATGGAATATGTAAACAGCAAAGTAGATGAGAACATGGTTTGGTAATGGGGAAATGTACCTTCTGAACGGGGAGAAATAGAAGAGTAGTTTCCTTACTAGCACTTTGGGGGGAACAAAAAGTTCTGATACTCTGTTAACTTGAAGAAGGGCTGGGGCGTAGTAGAAGTGAGGAGTAATAAATGTGACATTGGAGCAGTGTTGGTTGGAATTAGGGGGCATGCAGCTGACAGGTAAGGTGTTCGTTTCCCTGCCTGACTACCTTTGAATAACTGCTTTTTATGTGTGGGTTTTAACTGATTTTTTTTTTTTTTGCCTGTAGCGTTTCTTCTTGGAATTCTAGGTTACTCTGGTTTCCACTAGTCACCTTCCTTGTATGCACTTGAATGAATAGCTTTGAAAATAGTTTACTACAAACACATGTTTTTTGTCACATATGGCTCTTGTATTTTAATTGTCTTTTTCAGATTTAAATCTTGATGGCTTTCTAAAATTGTAATGAAGAAGAATGTGGTTGCCAGTTGCTAGTCTAGAAATTATTTTAAACTCCAAGTGCAAGTTAAAAATCAGCTTTTGCAGAGTAAGTAACTTCTAAAAAGTAGTTGCTAAGGTGACATAATGTCTCTTATAAGCTTAGTTTTTGGAATCTTTTTGCATAATACAGAATGTTTTTGTCTTGATTACAGAAGAATAGAAAAAAGAATTCTGGGAGATAATGATTTTGACTAATCAAAAGTTAGGAGCCCATAAATAAAAGTTTAGAAGAAGCACATTTGCACTTAATGAACATCAGTATTTTTGAGCCTCAAAAAGGTTCTGAGGGTCTGAGTCACAGGTCAATGAGCGTGCTTGTTCAGTGGCATTGATTGCAAGATCTGTCAATGTATAGTTTTATGCAATTCTACTTAGGATATAGGGATGATAATGAGGCCCCTTGTGTTGTAACCAAAGCGTTAGATTTTGCAGATCCTATGCTTTCAAAAGACTCTGAGAATTTGTGAAGTTAAAACATGGAGAATGAATTCGTACTACCTCTAATTTATAAAAATGTCATCAGCAGAAGTGAACCACACAGAATTAACTATAGGGTGTTTATTCAAAAAATAAATAAATATGAATGACACTTTTTCAGTGTTTTCTAGAAGTGATCTAGAACTAAACTTTGTGAGTTGCGGGGGGAGAAACACACCAGTTTTTCGTATGGTGTTTGATTGTAATTTCCTGATGCAAAGATCTGATCTAGTGGATTAAATTATTTAGAGTATCTTGTTCAAGAAGTCACATTAAGAAAGCTAGCATATATGTAAAGCTTTTTAAATTTTCATTTGTCTAACCCAAGGACTTAATATCCACTTTTCAAAGATGTGAACTATTTTGGTCCAGATTTTGGAGGTGTTATTTTGGGCGAGTACAGTTACTGTAGTAGTTTGATTGGAGTGAGTCTGAGTACTGAAGCAAATGTGACCTGTATAGCTAGTTGGTTGATTTTCTGAATATCTTAGGTGCCCTCAGGTGAAGGAAAAGGAAAAAGAGAACAAAAAAAAAAGAAAAACCTGAGACAGTTAAGTTTTAGCTGAAGGCTGCGTATCAGTGTGAAGTAGAAAACACTGAAGAGAGTGCGTGTGCTGCTTGTAGGGGAAAACAACTCATGGCTTAAATCAAGTTAGAATTAAAGAGGTTTGTTGATTTATTAATAGCTTGTAGTTAATTGTTGGTCTGTGAACTATACATGCAGAATAAATAGCAGCAATATAACAGATAAAGGACTGTGCTAGACCCTTACAAAACCTTAGTAAACACCTTGAGGCAGCTAAACATCCTTCTACAGTAGTCCACCACAAGTTTGCAGTTATGTGCTCACCTCTGTCCCTTTAACAGGAGGCTTGGGTTATAAAAGCCCACCCTTCTAGGGGTACCTAACCATGTTTACATCCATTGTCTTTGGAGATGTGGATGCTGTAGCTGCATGCTTGGCTGTGCTGGTCCCTATGCTCCACTAATCCACCCACCTGCTGGGATAGCACCCCACAAGGTGATGTGCAGACACCCCGGGAGGGGTGAATTCTTGTTGCACTCTGTACTGTCAGCCCGCTGGCAGGCACAAAGCCTACTCTCAGCTGTTGGGGAGGGTGCTCCCTTGCGCCTCAGCAGATTTTGAGATGTCAGGAGGGCATCTTTTCAGTGTCAGACCAGATTTTGGCTGCTTCTGTCTTCTCACTGTTAGAAATGTCAGTGCTTTTTGTGCTTGATTTGAAGCTGACTCTTTTCCCACTCAAGGTCTCTTGGTAATTGCCTGATTACTGTTTAATGTGACTGATGGTTGCCTTCATTTTCAGCCTTACCAGATTTTGAGCAAAGCCCCTCTCAGTTTTGGGTATTCCATTCACACACATTGCACTCATATTTCTATCTTAGCTGCTGATGTTGTCCAGGCTTTTTTGCCAAGAGAAAGCCATGTGAATTTCCCCCACGATTTGGAGCTGGTTGCTGGGGTACAAGGTACACTTACAAAGTAAGAGACAAAGTTCTTTCAGAAAAAATGTTTGTTTGGAACCTTATGTTGGAGCAGTGATGACGCATACTGGGGAGTCCTATTTGGCCTCAGAACGTTTGTGGTTGGCTGGAATGTATCACGATATAGCAGTTTTGTAACGATAATGTGTAAAATAAGGAGTTTTCATTTTTACCACACTAATGAATCCCAATTCATGCATTTGTTTTTCTGCGTTCGATAGGGATTCCTTACACTTTGTACAAGTGCAACTTCAAGTTGGGATCTGCATGTTATGTGTGACTTCATTGACCTATTCTTTTAGTATTGCACCCAGAGTTTGTGTGAGTACACTAAGAAAACGAAGAATAAAACTACCATTGTGAATAAATGTATTTAGCATTAAAATTTCCGTACTTCTGATCAAATGTAATTTCTGGTTTCACAGAAGACAAAACTACAGGGACAGAAACATGTTGGATTCATTCTGCTGTATCTACTACCACCTTTTTAGCCAAATGAACAACCTGATAAAAGTGACTATTTTACTTAGTACATGCATTAATTAAAGTGGTTTGAAGCTCTAATCTTAACTTTTACTTCTAAGATGAAGTACCCTAATACTAAGAAATTATTTATTCTGTGGAAATACTATCCAAAATGAACAATTTAATAAGGGAATCTAATGGGTAACAGGTCTAATCAGTACTAACTTCAATTTTTTTTGATACTGGAATTGCTGTACTCTGTTTCCTACCTAAACTGAGCTGCTGATGGATGCATGCAGCACCTCTTTTTTAGCTCTTCCATCATCTCAACTCTACAAAGTATATACTGCTTTAGCATCTAGGTGGCAGGTGCATCCATTCCTACCAAAAGCTACTTTCGGCATGTTAAGTCTTCCACTTCTTTTCTACTATGTATTCTATTTTTATTTTTGTGAAGATCTATTATTTTATTCGAGTTCCAGAGTTACTTTCTGCTTTAATTTGATGCAGAACTTACTGATGTTTGATACAGGACTTCTGCTGTTTTTTCCTGATACCAAAGTTGCTTTCACTTTGTAATTAAAAATGTAATTGCCATAAAGAACCACTTTAGATTTTATGATTGTATTCCCAGTCAGTATCTTTCCTGACTCAACAGCAGAATGCCCAATCTTACAGGAGTAATATTGCTGTTCTGAGGCAATGGATGTAGCAGGATTTAGTTAGTAAACTAATGCTGAACTTCCTAGGTAGCTGAGTTCAAAATATAAACCAAAGTCATAGCTTGGCGTCCACGTAACATGCGTTTGCATAGCATCCGATCCGTGCCTGATTTTTTTGCCTGTGAATTTTTTTAGTTACCTACAGTTATTTCTGGAATTGCAAAAAATAGTGGTGATGTAGCTGCTGCCAAGAGGTTTTGTTAGTCAGATCGTAAACAAAGCATTCCTTGGATTATTTTGCCTACAGGAGTCAACTTAGAAGGCATTCCCTGGAGGAGCTGTGGCGCTGTCACAGCACTGTTCAGTCAACAGACTTCGAGCGCTTTTTTGATGCGTGGATGATGGATCTTCGATTACCACCTTTCACAAAACAAACTGAAACATCTGTTGTTTTACTTGTATGTGAGCTTTCCAAATAGTAGTTTACAGTTTGGTTTTTTTTCCTCCTGGCTCAGTGAATCTTTATTTTATGGCAAGTGGAACTTTGAACACTGAGCGGAGTGGGTGTTTGCATCTGTATTCGGGTCGTTTTACAGCATGGTGGCTGGTACCACTTGGTAACTGGGAGTTTATTATCCCGCACTCAAAGATAGAATTTAATTTAGAGCTTCTATAACTCTGGTTAGCTATTTCAAAGATAAAGAATTGAAATATATTAGTAAGATTATTTATTGGCCTCTATGATATCTTTGGAGTAGACTTAGTTGTTGGATTCATGTTTATGAACCCAAAGGTTTCGTAAGTGCAGGGAAATGTTCCCCTCAGCTCCCTGCAGAGAGTTAATATATCTTCACAAATATAAAATTACTCTGCCTCGGCAATCCTTGCTGGTATTTTCTACTGGATGGCTTGGCTTTGTTATACTGGCTTTTCTAGGTGTCTAAATAGTCACATAGAGACTGTGCGTAATTTTAGAAATCTCAAGGGTGGAAGTCGGAGTAGTCCCTTAGCTGTGAAAGGATTTAAGAGTTAGATGTTACAGTACTGAGTACTGCAGCATCCAAATGCTTGTGTGCACCTATCTTTTCAGATTCTGCTGTTGAGTACCACTGAATAACTCTCTCCATTTAACTGTACTGTAAATATTATTTGTTTTCTAGCAGTTAACCATCTTGAAAACATATCAACATGACTTAGTAAGTGTAACACTTGAGATGAATTTACAAATGAATCCTGGCATCAGACAAATGTATTTTAACACTGCAGTTTGTATGCCCGCTCCCTGCATATTTATTTTCAACCTCCAGTTGATTAGCTGCTTTGTCTTGTGTACAGAAATGGCCTGTTTAATGCAGTGGGAAGTCGAGTAGAAGCCAGAGTTCGTTAATGGATGCTTAGAACAGGCACAGTCAGACATTTTAAATTATTCTAACTAAGCAGTAATTCCAATTTATTTCTAAAGATAGAAGTATAACAACCCAATTACCTAGGTTCCTCACAGACTGTAATGAGTACAGTTAGCATAAAATTGGTCTATAAATTTAATGGGCAATTTCTTGTTGCGTGGACACTTAAAAGACTAGCAAAAATGTGGCAAGCCATCTTAGGGTCTATATAGTAACTTGCTCCCATTGGATGCTTCCTTGACAAAATGCATTACTGTGAAATAGCAATCAAATCTGTTCAGCGCTGGGAGTTTTTAAAGTAGTGGCCCAAACAGGGATGGCAGTAGAGTTGAAGTTCCTTCAAGAAAAAAAGTTCTTCTTTTCTCTGGGTTAGCAGTAGGGGTTTTTCCCTTTTTAACATGGTATTATGACTGTACATTCAAACTTGTAATATGTCAGAACGTGGCTAGTATCGGGCCAGTTCTGTATGTGCAGCCTCACAAGAATAGTTGGATCAGTTCTTCTAAATGGAGAGTATGCACATAGATGATAAAGATGAGAAGTACATGTTAATATTCTACTGAAAAGGGGAGGCGGTGCTGGAGTTCCCCAGCTGACAGATTCTGAAACCACTGTTCAGGCCGCTGCACGCAGGTGCCGGCAGTTCTGCAGTTCCTCAGATGTAACCAGATGTGGGGCGCTTCAGAATTTCTAGCTGACAGAATCCAGAGGACACTCTTCTGTCCCCTCTAGGGCTGACTTGTTTATGATGGCAAGTATTCTTTGTGACTAGATTTTCATACAGTACAGTAAAGACAACTGAGAAAGGCATAGCTAAGTTGCAGCGACCTGTTGAGACTTAAAGCGGTGAAAATTGTGGGCCTTGAGAACACGTACTTAGTAAATCATCAAGTTTCTTCTACTTTGCCTGTTCCCTAGAGAGTGCATAAACAAACCAACCCGAGGCTTGAAGAATACAACCAAATTTTTCAAAGTATGTTTTTATGATGGGCTTTTGATTTCCCCTCTCCTTTGCAAGCGGGCATTACTGGAAAGAGGGATGAACGTAGCAGACTTTTCCCGATCGGGGAGTTCTCGGTCATGAAAATGCTTTAATTACTTCAACAGTGCATCCATTTTAAAAGTACTTTTACTATATCGTTCTGTTAAGTACAATCAATAAAATTGTAACTGCGACTGTGAAAATAGCAGCAAGTTATTTCTTGTGCATTAGAACACTGACTTGGTGGCACTGCCTTTCCTAGGGATTTATACCCTACCACGTTTTTCCTACCTGATAATTTTGTACAGCACACTTGCCTGCCTTCCTCTTTTGCCTTATACTGCTAATGGAGCAAGTGGAATAGTGTCGCTGATCCTGGACTGCCTTTGTGATCTGGTGGGCCACTGTGTACTCTGTGGCTAGCAGCCTGCCGAACAACACAGGCGGCATGTTCAATTTACTTGTTTGTAGGTCCATTAAAAGATTTATATTTACATTTCTAGGATTTAACTCAGGGCAACGTAATTTATTTTATTAAAATGTATTATTTGTGTACATTATAGAAAGAAATAGGATCTTTCTGTTTCCTAAGTATGTAGTGTTGGGTGTTCATATTGGACTTGGATTAACAATTGTGTTCTAGATTAGACCCAAAGAATTTTAATCCTGTGAGACTTCTAAATTTAGTTTATTCGAGAGGTAGTATTTAAAACCAGGTATTAAAATTAAAAAAGGATTTTATTTGTTTAGTTTCTGAACTCAATGGGAAGAAAAGCATGGAGCAGTCCATTGCTGGCCTCCGTCATACTGAGCTGTACTCTTCTGAAGTAGAAATTCTTATGCAGGAGAAGTGCGCTCAGGACTTTTGTTCAGAGAGGGTCACTGAAAAGGTAGGTCAAAGTTTTAAATAAATCTCTTTAGAGAGTGTATTCATATCTTATCCAGTAAATCAGTGCATCTCTCTTCACTAGTACCTAAAGACTAAAGATGTTAATAACATGGAAATTAAAACATATTCCTCCTGTAAAATGCTTTGGGACTGACAAAATCGAAGTAGATGTAAGCACAATGCAAAGCCCTGTTTCCCAAGAAGTTTCAGATGTAAAAAGTGGACACATCGGTTAAGTTTGGAAGCCGGCTGCAAGGCCGGTAAGTAAAGCAACATTTTTGTTTGTAAGAATATTTGTGTTGCAGTCCGCTACTTAATTTTTTTTCTTCTGTGATGTTTGGGCGTTTTTTAGCACAGGCTTTTTGACCATCTATTGGAAGTAGAACACCTGTGCTCTGTATGAATGTAAATATCTGTTGAAATATAAGTCACAGGTCTGTGCTGTGTCAGTACCATCTTCCACTTGCCTTCTGTTACGTAACAGAGAAATTCCAGCTAAAAGGGGGAAAAGTTACTAAATCCCATATATAACTTTAACTTTTAAGTGAAAATGAGAATGTGATGTTAAGGAGCTACTGCTTGGGAAAGATGCTTCAGTGTTGCAATGATGGAAACATTCAAATAATCTATGCTCGTATGACTTTCTTAGGTCAGAGGTTTTCTGTAGAGTCGTTCTCGCAGTTTTTGTGTTGCGTAAGAGTTACGGCTCAAGATTTGCAATGTAAACCACGACCCACTGCTGTATGTCTATGCAATCCTCTTCGTGCAACATTCAGAATAGGGACCTGCAGTGACCCCCATCAGCCACCCATTCAAAGTTCTACAGAAATCTGATCTTAGTGTTTTCCTAGTAATCTTATTTTCAGCAGTGTTCTTTTGGAAACGACTTTCTGAGCATACTTCATTTAAAAAAAAAAAAGTAATAATTTAAACTCCAGTGGAGTGCCATTAACTGACAATATTTTTACTAAATGGTATACCTGAGAAGAAAATCATTTAACAGTAATGAGAACATTAAAATCAGTATTCTGTGGGATATGTATGGTTTGTATTTTAGTCAAACATGCCTTCTTCATTTTTTGTAATGCATTTTGCAGAAATATAGAATGTGATTACTCTTTTTTTAGTGGCTATATTTGCAGTTATTGTCACTTGTATTTTTGCAGCTTGTCCAGCTCTATGGAATACAGCTAACTGTATGTTGCTGACTATTCAACTTTTTTCTCAAAAGGCAAAAAGGCATAATTATTTATAAAACAAAGTGTGCAAAGCCCTGTTCTGGTAAATTTTACTCAACCGTGCAGTATAAATTGACCACAGGAGAATATAATTTGAAAAGGTACAGCTGTAGCAGCTGAAGGTGTGTGACGACAGTGCAGACTTGCCTCTTTTACCAAGAACTAGAATGGCAAAGACAAGAGAAGGAAACTGAGGAAAGATGGCTCACAACTTGTATCTTGAAGTTTGAACTATAATGACAACGATTTAAAGGTATTACCAACTCAAGATTAAAAAAAAAGTCGTATTTTTCTTTAACATTATTTGATAGTTTAGATTTCCGTATGTATTTTTCCATTTCACCTTTTCATGCCCTGCCTTCTGCATTATATACTGTAGACAGCTCTCTGCTAGTTTTTCATTTTCAAGCTGTGTTGCTTAGACTTGATCGTAAGTCACAATGGTATGTTTCTTTCCATTTACTAAATGAAAGAGTGCACATCATTTCTGGATTGAATGATAAGTTTGGTTGCCACAAATGCTTTGGTTTAAGACCTTGACATTTATTCCTTCTCCACAGGCATTTATGTCAGGAAAACTCAATTGTTTGAGCACTCCTGGAAATTAAGTGCGGGCAGTGCCCAGGTATGGCTAAAGCAAATTCACTGAGAAATGTAAGTCCATAGATGTTTTTCAG
The DNA here is from genome assembly GCA_013398225.1 of Steatornis caripensis. Lineage (NCBI taxonomy): Eukaryota > Metazoa > Chordata > Aves > Caprimulgiformes > Steatornithidae > Steatornis > Steatornis caripensis. The sequence goes on along the minus strand of VZSC01000357.1, from coordinate 121,106 downwards.
TACTTTCTGCAACAGCCAGAACTAACAACAAACCAGAAATTCCCTAACTGGTAACACAGCTGTGATCCGTGGTGTTTTTTAATTCAAAAATGAATGGATAATGACAAAAGGTAAAAACTGAAGATGTGTGGCTACAGAACTGGAATGTGATTAGACATGGAAATAAGCCTTGTAGCTGGCTTGAGCTCAGGTTTTTTTTATTACTTCTGCAGAAATTAGTTGCACAGCCGCATGCTAAATCTTACAGTAGGTCACAAGAGTCTGGCTGGAGCAGGTCTGGAACTTTGACCTCCAGATTACTGAGTTATTGCAACTTGTGTTTTCCTTTGCTGAATGAATTTGTTACTGTTTTTTAAAGCTGGTGATTATTACCATATGCTACTCTGAAAGAGGAGAAAGGGTATAGCTACAAACAATGACGCTGGCATTTGTGGCCAGTGTATAAATAATGTCATTGTTCCAAGCAGTCCTGGATAGTTACAAGGCTGGAAGTTCCACTTAAGGCTCCTGATGAGGGTGCCTCTGCAAAGGAAGAGTACAAGGCACACAGGACAAACAATGAATCTTACTCATAGTTTCTGTTTTTCCCTTGTTGCTCAGGCCCTGAAGTGCAAAGCTTGCAAAGTGTGTTGGAAGTTTCTGCTATCTTCCCCCCCACCTTGCCCCCAAAGTGAAATTAAAGTAGCTGTCCAGAGCAGCGTATTTGTTACAGTTGTGTATTCAGTTTGAAAGCAAGAGGGACTTCTGAGGGCAAAGACTTTGTTTCGGGATGTGACTCAAGGTAGCATTTTTGCTTCATTTTCTTGTTACCAAAATTAAGAAGTATTATTAAGCTAGTAATGTTTGCAGCTGTGCCAGGGCAACTGTGTTGCTTTCTTGGGATAGCACATGTGTAACTACGTAAAACTTGAGGGGAAAAACTGAAAGTGGACGGAATCCCACTCCGTTTATCATAGTTACATTAGCTCCACAAGGCTAACTGGAGTGAGGAATCAGAAAATTCCCTTTCATCACTGAGTCATAGGTAGAGCCAGAACACTATAAATGTATCCACAGCACAACTCTGAATTCAAATTTTCTGGATTTACAGTTCTGTTTCTAAGTGACTTCTCTGCCCTTGCAACAAATAGGTCTTGGAAGTGAGCAAATATCAAAGTTTGAGGGGACAGATGGTTGAGACACACTAAAGATACGTCCGTTTTCTCCATGTTCCCCAGCACGATGCAACTATGCTAGATTTCACTTAGCAGATGGTACAGAGGTTGCTCTGAAATCATCCAATCCCCGTTTGGCTCAGTTTATTTAATAATGACTCTACAGCGGTTACCTCATTTCTCAGGGGAATGCTAAGTGAGAATTGTCAAAGGGAGAGGATAGTGCCAAAGGGAGAGGATAGTGCATGGAGCATCAGAGAACCAAAGAGCCGAAAGACTTTGATACAACTGACTTGCCTTGTGACATAGACTTCCATGTGCACCTGTCTCCTGGCCACTTTGTCCTCCCTTTCTAATTTTCCCTTGTGTGGGAGATTGTGCCTCACCAAGCCTCTTAAATCATAATAATAAATCAACTGTAGAAATTTAAATTATCAATTACTGCTTTTTGCCTTGGTAATTTTATATATGTTCAGCTTTACCATGGTCCCATGTTACTCATGAAAGGACCTAAATGTTCATTGATGTATACTAAACTGAACGTGGATTGACTGCTGCTGTGACTAGCTGTAATATAATCTGTTCTGCAAATGTAGGAGTGATAATTTCTGATTTCAAATTTAGAAAGTACTTCTGAGGAAAAAAAAAGTTTTAAACTATTTTTTCTGTGGAGTTTACTGAAGTTTTCTTCCATTTGTCTGGTCTTAAAATGAAGACACATGAAGAATTACACTTTCCATTGTAAGAATCCTATGATTTATAATCAATAGGGGAGAGATGAAGAAAGAAGAAAAGTCTCAACCTAAAATCTATAGAGGTTATTCTGAACAGGATAGTATTGGATAAAGGTGTCAAAGTACTGATGAAGAACACTCTGAAAAGGACTCAGAAACAGGATATTTGCAGTGGAGAGCTCAGACTGCACCATAGGCTAAACTCAAGCCCGAGATGTCAGTTGAGGTAAGAATCGGAGAGTTCTGAAGCTGAAAATGAAAAAGCCTGAATGTGATGTGAAAGGTAAAGGAATGACAAAACCAGGTGCCAAGGCCGGCGGGTGGTTAGCAGCTGTATTCCGAATAAACCAAAGAGCGCAGGGTGACAAGCAGGAAAAGGGGTAATGTCAAAAATATCTACTATGGTTACAGGATCAGAGAGAGGGGAAAACAGATTGAGAGAACAATGTGAGAGGAAAGCAGATAGGATTTAGCAATAGCTTAGCTAAAGGAGAAACAGATTTGAGTGTTCTGATGATGGAAGAAAAGAAAAAGTTTGACAGAAGGGAAAGAGACCTAACAAACTTGAAACACTTTTTTTGTTAGTTCGCTGGAGGTGACAAGGCACACCTTCGGTTCTGCTGCTAAAAATGGGAGCTGAGAGTACAGCCAGAGAGATTTAGATCACTCAAAGGCAAAAACCACTTTTGGAAATACTGAGAATAGGTGATGTCATTTAGGTGAAAAAGTGCACCGAAAGAGCTTCCCTCGAGGCTGCAGAAAAAGGAAATTTGTCTTTTATCAGCTTATTCAATGAGATTAAGTTGGAGGAAGAGGAGTTATTACTTCTCCTTTCTTCTTTGACATTCTATAGATTGATAGGTGCAATCATCAAAAAGATGTAAAAAAAATTATGAAGATAAAATCTGGATTTTGTCAGAGTCTTCCTGGTCACTTGGATAAGTCAAATTTCAGTGAAGGAAAGTGAATGCCATAGATTCAAAAAGTTTAGAACTAGTGAAGCGACAGGAATTACTTCGCTGTACAAAACACTGAAAAAATTTTGGGGAGAGGTTCAGCGGAACAGGTTTGGTAGTGAAGATGAGAGGTTGAAACGAGAGAAGAGTCAGTGTGGAGAGCGGTGTAGGCTGACTCTACTGCACGTGAAATTCAGGGTAAGCTCAGTGTTTCTCGGCACTGTGAACAAGGTTGAGTTTTAATGCCCAAGATGTGAGGAGGAAATAAATTTCTTCTCCCAGAGAAGATGAAAAGTGACTCCTGTGGCCGCTTCTGCCTGCCTGAGAGAGAGTAAGTCTGCAGCCACTGTAGATAAGGAGTCAGACACAGTGCCATGGCAACTGCTACGAGACCTAGCAAGTCTGTCCCTTCTTGCCTTTTTACGTTACGCTTTTTCCATCCCATTGGTCTGAAAGGTTATTTTCTTTTCTCCACCCACCCCACCTCGTTACTTGCTTGCTTTGCTAGTAGGTGAATAAAAATGAGGAAAGATGTCATACAAATTGTTAGACGAGGGTAAGAACACCCACAGTGATGAAATAACTGAGAAGGCATGAGCAGCAAAATTGACAGGTTTTAATGGGCAGATGAGAAGGCATGTTTGTTTTTGGGATAAATATTTTACTATCTAGAAGGAAAAGTTAAGTCTAGCAGTAGGAGTTATTGTGGATTGATTTAAGGATACAGGTGAGGAAGTACTTAAGGATATCTGTTTGCTTCATGTTGGCAGCTTCATACGATACAGTCCATTAGTTTCCAGAGGCTCCAGTGGAGTCCTGTTTGCTTGAAAATATATTTTTGTGCCTAGTGTCTTGACTGCTTCGGGAGCTTGATATCCGTCTTCGTGCCATCACCTCTTAAGGGCGTCTTTCATAATACCAAAGAAGGCTGACTGACCTCAGTAAAGGACCCAAAAGACATTTAATCTTGATCTGAGAGCTTAAATGCCAGAGAACCTACTACAGACCTTATTTGCAATGGTTAATTACTTTGACTTTTTTAAAAGGTGAGCCTTACCTTCAGCCTTAAATCTTGAGCTTCCAGCTGTTGGTTAGATTATGGATTGCTATATTAGACTGTAGCCCTTCAGAGTCAAAACTTATCCAAGAGTGGATGGTGATCAGACTGTATTTTTAACACACTTGGATGAAGAATCAAGTACAATGTTTTCAGAACTACTTATTCTTGAAATAGTATTTAATTGAACTAGGTACTGTCTATTTAACAAGGAACATCTTTTTACCTATTTCCCTTGATTTTTATGCTTAATTTCCTTCAATTTTTTTGAGGGGACAAGATTACAATTTTTGTGGAAGAGATTCATTTAGCTAAAGACAACTTTTTTTTTTAACAGCTTTACTATTGTAGATATACGGACTATGTGGTAGATAATTTTAGATCAAATAATAGTCATGTGTAATGATTATGTAAATGACTAGTATGGTTGTACAACCTGAGGATGTGAAAACCTACTATCTGTCCATTGTTTTTAAAATGCTTAAGGCTTTGTAGTGCATCTTATTTTGTGAACTTATATACAAGAATAAATCCATTGATGCTAAAGTAACTGCAGTTTACAGTACCAAAGCAAATGTGGATTGATTTCACCAATTTGGGAAAGAAAATTGCACTACAGAAGTTCTTAGAGCAGCTTTCCAGTTCTAAAGAACTTTGGTGAAGCTGGACAGAAAGCTAGCAGTAGAACTGAGATTTTTACGCTTCTGCAGCATGTCTGAGCAATCAGCCAGACCCTAGTAAGTATTAGTTTTTTAATATGCATAATCTGTTCTATGGTTTAATGAGATCTTGAGATATTGGCTCTGAAGCTTGTTAGTACCCTGGTGAATAGCCCTTTACACGTCAGGCATACAGTGAGAATTTGCTTCCTCTTTCAATTCTACAACTTCTTGGACAGAATTTATTATTTTCCTAAATAAAAGCAGCTACCAAAATTCATTATATACTATAGTACCTCTTTCTGCTATATATAACTCTATCTCATTAACTGGATTATGCGGTTTCCTCTCATAATTAACTGCAGATCAAATATTATATTGCAATATTATATTTAAAACATAAGAAATGATGCCTTTTCAGCTGCAATTCTGAACTTCTGAAAGACAGAAGCACTACTCTGACACTGATGTTTTTTTTCCAGAAACATCTGGTCAATATAAAAAGTGTATCTTCTCCTCATAGATGTGATTGATAGTAAAGTCAGAAATATCACAGATTAAATGTGCTCTGTTCTTGCCCACTTGAATTCCATTTAAAGAGAATTCTTTCTTTACCTATTTTATCCTTCCAGTCTCTGGGTAACAATGAACTCCTTCAAAGACTTCTGTTGGGTATGGATTATCTTCACACCAGCAAACTTGAGTATTAGTAGAGCTCGGGGAACAGAGTAAAAATGTAAATCTAGTAGGGTCTTATGTATTAATTTGGTATTTGTTTCATTTTATAACAAAATAACATTTCTATTTCCACTAGATACTTAGGGATGAATGAATTGGTGAGAATTGCTTATAAAAATTCTCTTGCATGTTTTAAAATTTGATCAGGACAAGCATTGTGGACCCAAACCTTTCTTCGTCTGAACTTGCAGAGTCCCAAATCTGAATTCAGCCCATTTAACATCAATCACATAACTAAGACTCTTCAGTTAAGATTCTCTATAGAAATAGCAGAGAGATTAGTTGTTCTAGAGATTTGATCCACAACTAAGACTCGCATCACACTTGAAAGCACCTGTCTCCCTTTATTGAGCATAAGGCGGTGCAAGGCAGCGACGCTCTCCTGATGTAGGCGGCCCTGTTAATGCCTAAAGTTGGGGGATATAAGCTCAGTGGCCTCCACTGAGCTCAATGTAGCCAAAATGCTCGGTGTAAGTTGGTCCTGTAGCTTTGGAGTTAAGCAGTAGGCAAATATACAGCATTTCTCCAAGTTTGGTTCAGGTATGATTTAAGTATATACTAAGTGTTACGTTATTAGTTATCTCAATCTGTATCCTAAAGAGATTTCTTTGGATAATGCTGTCACTAATTCTGATTTGTCTGGTTTCAAACTGAGTCACTAATCACATGATTTCGAAGAGCTAAATTCTGTTTCCCAGCTCTAAGCCTAAGTAGAGGTGAGAAGGCAGCTAGTTTTCTACTGCACATACAAGAAAAGAATTCCCATTATGCATACGTGCTGACTCTGTTCAGCTCAACTCTGCCCTTCACTTTTTTTGTCTCTTTTTCCGTCCTACATGGTTGTGATGTAGTGGCCATCAGCCTGTTCTGTCACCAGTGCTTGAGTCAAGTGATGGCATTTTCTCAAAAAGAATAAAGAGCAGGCATCATACTGCTCTTACTTAGCTGCATTAGACCTAGCCATTATAAGTCCTTAATTATGGCAATTTATCAAATTAGCCTTAAAATAATACGTACGTTTTCCCTAATGCCCTATCGTTAGCATGCCCTATTTTGGCTATCTTTGTGAAATAGTAGAAAGCTTTCTTTAAAGTAACACAGTCTTCCCACCCACCCCAAAAGCTGAAAAAAAGCTTGATATATTGTACATTTTTGCTTTGTTTTATGTGGATTAAAAAGTATTCAAATGAACAAAAATGGGTTGCCCTGCTTAGGTTCTTAATCTGTAATTTCTTGCAAAAAGTGATTATTGCATGTTGCAGTCCCACCGGACAGATTCGTGAAGACAGTGTAGCCATAGTTTGGTGTGGGAGGTAGAAAGCGGCTGAATTTGAGGTCATGTGAGAACAGTTACACGTTTCAGCTGAAAAGACTTCTCTCTAAAAAACAAGGTCAGGTTAACTCTACTAGAACCATACAAACCAGCAATCTGAAATGCTTGTTGCAGTGAATCGGTATATATAGATGATGCATTACTTTTTGTGAAATTGTGCGTTAGTGTTCATAAGTATTGTCACATAAAATAAGTTCCCTGCTCAGACCAGCTGATGAGAGTATCTCCGAAAGTGCTCACCAAAGTATGAAATGTAATCAATATATATATTTATGTGTGTATGATTTGTGTCTTTTTGAGAGGGCAAGCCTTAGGCATAAGAAAGTACTTGCATCTTTGTTATTTTCCAAAGCCTTGCGGACTATGCTGACCTAGTAAGTCAGAAGTTGTTCCATCTTCTCTTCTGACAGTAAGAATAGAAAAAGATGCTCACTTTCTCATTTAGTGGCTTTTCCTACAGCACTGAAGTGAGAAAGAACTTTCATAGAATCATAGAATGGTAGGGGTTGGAAGGGACCTCTAGAGATCATCTAGTCCAACCCCCCTGCTAAAGCAGGTTAGCCTAGAGCAGGTTGCACAGGAATGCATCCAGGCGGGTTTTGAATATCTCCAGAGAAGGAGACTCCACAACCTCTCTGGGCAGCCTGT
>VZSC01000357.1:89648-113726 GCA_013398225.1 Steatornis caripensis | reverse complement strand
TGCTGGCTCATGGTGAGCCTGTTGTCCACCAGCACTCCCAGGTCCTTCTCCGCAGAGCTGCTCTCCAGCAAGTCAACCCCCAGCCTGTACTGGCACATGGGGTTGTTCCTCCCCAGGTGCAAGACCCTACACTTGCCCTTGTTGAACCTCATCAGGTTCCTCTCCGCCCAACTCTCCAGCCTGTCCAGGTCACGCTGAATGGCAGCACAGCCCAACCCTTTCTCCTGGTTTCATTCTGTCTGGCAGCCTCAGTCTCCCTTTGGTTGGGGACCTAGAACCTGCTTGGACTGCAGATTTGCAGGTTATCTTTCTGTTATATTCCTAGGTTTTATAACTATTGCAATATTAGCAATTCTTAGCATCTAGATCCGAGGTTGATTATTCTGGGCACAGTGAAAACAAGTACAAGAGCTAACTTCCATCCCAAGAAGTCTTGAAAGGCAGTCTGTGAACATTTCAGTTCTGTAGGCTGTGTCTGTTAGCAAATAGTGTGGAGCAGTGGATGGGGATCTGCAGAAACAAACAGGTGGCATTGCAGGCTCACTGTCTGTATTTCGTAGGGAAGGGGCTACATCTGACTACTTAAGATCTCGTTCTGCAAATTAAATGCCCGTTAATTGTTTGAAGTACAGTTCCAATTTGGTTTCATCTGAAACTAGTCCAGTTCGTGAACATCAAAAATGGTCCGCAGTGTGAACCAGAGCAGGTAAGTGGGGACACTCAGGAGATTCACTTTGAAAGTGCGTTCTTGGGCAAAATTAGCACACCCATGACTTTTTGTGTAAAACATGCTGTTGTATTAGTGCAAACACATTGTCTGTGTCCAAGAAGTTCATATCTTGAATGCCTAATGAATCCTTCTATCTGAATGGAATCCAGTTTAAACCAATGGCTTAATACCTTCCAATGAATCCTTGGTTTCTATTATTTTCTGCTTTTAAAACACAGGCCCTAATGACTTACAAAATAACACATAAAGGTTCTTTGAGTATGACAGTGACTATCTTGAGGAAAACTCAGGAAATTATGTTAGAGCCAAGGGCTAAAACTCATCTGCACAAATACCTGAACCAAGGTCTCCTTTTGTACTGCCCCCTTTTTGCCCCACACCCCTGAACAATTTTAACAAAATAAATGCCTTGGCTCTACTATTATTGTTGTAGCATTTTTCAGGATAATTGGCCTGCCTCCTGGTCCTGTGTACCCATGTATCTTGGTGAAATGTGAAAAGCTGCCAAAAAGCCTCTAACAAATCATCACACTGATTATCTTGCTAATGGCGCACCAGGAGCTAGATCTGAGAATGAGAGAAGCAGACAGAGCCTCCACTCGTTTGCCCTCTGTGAGGCAAAAGGTAAGAACTAAAAGCTGGAAAAGGAGTCAGTGCCAGGGCTTGCCCTGGAATTTGTCAAGTTTGCCCTTCATGTGGCTGCAAATACAAGGCCAACAAGAAGTGAGAAACAATAATCATATTTACGAAAATGTAGCATGTTTCTGTGAGTTCTGTCTTTGCTGTTGCTGCACGAATGGAACGATTTCAAGACTTGGTTTTCAAAATAATATACTTTCATTTTACCATCACTCATGCAAATTTGACGTTCTACTGATGCTGCATTAAGGATAAAATTATCTTCTGCGAAAACAGAATAATATAAGAAAACTCAAATTGATTATATTAACTTCAAATGGTAAAATATGGTTTCAGCCATTACAAATACAATTTCTTATGAAGCTCACTGTACTTTAGAAACAAAGTTTAAAGTAAAAATATATGACTTAAGGTACAACATGGCTACATTTTTTTTTTTTAAAGTACAGTATAATCTTATGATTAGGGAAACTTCTAGTTAATACTTCAGTATCAGGGTCAACATTGCTGCCGTCTCTGCCCCTCTGCCACTTGCAGAGTGGAGCTCATCACCAGTTCTCGCAGTAAGCTTAGTCAGCTCTGTTAAATAAATTGTGATAGTATGGTTTTAAATTATATGATAAAACTTAACACCTACTCTTGCAGTTAATGTAGGGTACAGTCATTTGCAAAGAAAAAAGTATTTGAGGAACTTCTAACTCAAATGGCTGATCAGATTTTGCTTATAACGTCAGTGAAGCAGTACAGGTCTTCTGAGCCTGATTTCTATGAAATCTTAAATGTAGTTCTCACGCTTTGCAGGACTAAGTAGGGTGTAAGTATGATCAAATGTGAAGCCATGAAAGCTGTAAAGTTCTGCAGTCAGATTCATTTCTTGCCTTAAAGCACTAGTGGATAGTTGAAATTTGAGATGCAAGTCTACAGTGGCACAAAACGCATCAGACTGTATCTGGTGGAAGCTCTGCAATTTTTTTCTTATAATATGTCAGCTACTCAAACCAGAAACATTTTTCAGGAATAAGTATACACATTTGATTTAGTAAAGATTTAATTGGCACACTGGAAATTCTGCTGAAGAATTGGAAAAGAATTAATGGGGTGTTTGTGGAATCCAAGTTCCCCCTCTGTGTCAGTTATCGTTTTCAGTAAAAACCAAACCAAACAAACACAAAAAACCCTCCAACCCAAAATTCTCGAGTTTTGCATCTAGTCTAGAATAAAGATGTTTTTGAGATCTCAAAAACATTGGTAGTATTTCCTGTGTAGGCTACTGAGAACTGGACGTAGTCTGGTAAACTGGTGGCAATGGCTCAGAAATGGACATAATCACATAATCACAAAAAGGCTGGGAACCCACAGACCAAGTCTGTAATGGAAACCTATATGGAATCTGGGATACATAATCTTTGCTATGTATTCCAAGTTTTTCAGTACCTACTATCTGGAATTAAAAACATTAATGATGGTTATGAGATTAGAAGGATAAAAATCTACAACAGCTCCTGCAGATGTTGTAGCAAAGCTCCTTCCATGCACCCAAGGAACTTGTACTGTACCGTCTGTAAAATATTCTCGGAGGTAATTTTTTAAAACTATTTTGACTTAATTGATTTTAATTTTAGGTATATAATTTTTTTTTTTTGTAAGGAAGAAACAGTTCTTCAGACCCTTTGAAATGGATGGAGGGGAAAGATGAGTGCGTAATTCATGTACTGTTTGCAGCCCACCATCCTGCACAAGAGGGAAGGTTCAGAGGGGAAAAAAAAAAACCCAAACACCTGTGCAGTTAAAAAAAAGATGCTGGGACGTTAAATGAGGAAGAAATAGCACTTCTCTTCCACAGTTTGAACGCTGAAATGTTAGTGAAGTATAAAGGAAGAACATGCTGAAGCACTTGGGAGACTTTTGACCAAGGCAGTGGAAGCTTCATAGTTAAAAGTGACAATATCTAAATGACTGCAACGTGGCACGTTGTTTCCTTCAAAGCTATAACAAACTGCTATCCTAACAATCTTTTATTGTACAATTGCAGCTTAAATTGTTACCCAGTACAGAACTCCTCGTTGGTCATAGCATTTTGTTTCTTTTTAGCCTTGTCTACTGTAAAACTACGGGAATGTCTCAAAGGAATTACAGGAAGAGAAATGTATTTTTCAGGTTCTGTGCAGGAGATTGGAGCAGGCTGCCAGGCAGAAGTTTCAAAAGAAGCCTTGCTATGTGAGATGCAATGGGAGTGTGGAGCAGATGAGGAACCGAGAATTACCATTATACAAGCCTCCTAGTTCCTGGCTGAATAAGATAGATTTCTTCTGGAAACCGAAGTTACGAGCTAATGCAAATCCCTCATGCGTGACAAAAAGCATCACAGCGAAGTGGAAAAAGGCATCCAGTGTCAGAGCTCTGGCAGAACCCCAGGTGTCTGTTTGTGGGGTGCATCAAATGAAATGTAGGCGAGTGAAATTGCGTTACTGACAAAAGAACCGGTGCGCACATCTGACGTGTAGGGACAAGTGAAAAAGGCAAATGGTGCTAGGCCAAGAGGTGCCTTTTCTCTCCACCCGATGCCATCCAAGGCAGTTTGCATCAACTCCTCTGCAGTGGGATGCAGTCACCGGGTACCAAACTGTGCCAGGTGTGGTATCCCACTCCTTTGAAACACAGACTTCATGGGGAAGAGCAAACAGATGTCCTGCTAGGGTACTCAGTGGGTTCAGTTCAGACTCAAATATTTGTTTCTTCCATCTTAAGATGGAAGAAAAAAAGGCAAAATTAGTGGAGAGAGCGCCTTTGCTTTGGAAAAGAAATTATTGCTCGGACCAGGAGTGGGCAAACTTGATATGAATCTTGGTTTGATTAGCATGTATGTGAGTTATTTACAGTAATTTATCTGCTTTTTCCCTAGGGCTTTTGTCCTAAACTTGTTATTTTGCTCTGCAGAAGCGAGGCAGTGATCAGCTGCTTTTCTGTTGTCCTCTGAGGCGAGAGTTCTACAGGTGCTGAATTGCACTCGGAACAGTGGCGAACGATCGCCATGTTTTACAAGGAGGCTTCAGGTCAATACCCTGCTGAGCAAGAGTAGGAACCAGTTCTGATCAGAGAATGATAACTACTTCTGCCTGAAAGTTAAACAGGTGCCCTTGAGGGGAGACCACACAGGGATCGCAAGTTCAATCAGCTCTAGAGATGTGGTAATCACTAGATGGATCATTTACCTAAGTAGTCTAGAGGTAGCAATAACTATTCATTACTGCAGAGCTATCAAAATGATGGTTCTCTTATTTTTTGCTTCTTTTCATATACTTCCCTGAGCATATAGGGAGCGAAACAGGAAAGCCATTATATTAAATAGCGCTTAAATAAGGTGGAACAATGAGCTTGTTTATAACTAGTGTTTATAAGTGGTACTGAAGAAGAAAAGAATCCACAGAGGACAGTCTTTAAGCTATTAACATAAAAATTATTTCCATTCATGCGTTTGGAAAGTTCTTAGTCCAAATTAACTGAACTTCCTACGTTTGAGTGAGTGATGTCACAAGAGATTGATAGTCTTTCCTTTTGGGCACAGGAATGAAAGAAGAAGAAAGATGGGCATTCAGATCAGCGTCATCCGATGAAGGGTAGACTCATGCCAAAGAAATCTGGAAGTTCAAACTGCCAGAGCCACAACCTGGCACAACAGTTGAAACAAGTTATTCAAAGCTTCATGGTTAAAGAGGATAGGTTAAAGAGGCCGGACAGCTGATACCTGTTATAGAGAGAGCTGTTCCTGTGTTCCTGAGAATAATCTGTTCGCTTAGACATTCAGCTGGAATGCAGAAGACTTGTACTCAGGTCCAGGTTTTATGAAGACAGTCCATGCACCCTTGACTCAACCTCTTCTGTGGTTCCTATATAAGAAATTGGTGCAATAGTTCTTTTGGTCACGGTCACGTGCTGGTAACCAACAGAAAAGATCACTGCTAAGGTGCTCTAACTCCATCCCCCATCCACTAAAAGATAGTGCAGAGAAACGAGAGTGGATGTTTTCTTTCTGTAAGCTTTGCCTATGAAGTATGTTCTCATTGGAAGCATAGTTTGATGCGTGGTTATTTGCTTAATCTAATGTTTGCTGAAGTCAGCAGAAATCTTTCACTGGGTGTTTAATGTCTTCCCCGCCATCTTTCTGTGATGCTTTCTGTGGTCAGTAGCAGACCAGCTGAGGGAAAATGCTCGAGAGTAAAAGCCCGTGGGATAAGTATGAGGCAACAAGGATACAGAAAAATTAACCTGAAGGGTTGCATAGTTCATAGTTTAAAAGTAATTGTAACCCTAGAGTTAAGAGTGTTAGTGAAGGACTGTTGCAGCCATGATGGCTCAAAGGTTATAAGGGAAATACATTTATTTACCTTATGTTCTAAATCAACTTTACATGTGTTTATTCTTACTTCTATTACACTTATCCGCATAGTCTGAACTGCAGAGTAGAGTGCCCAAAAGCTGAACACTGACACAATAAATCTTTGTGTTTCATCAGGTAAAGTAATTGAATTTTGAAGTTGTAACTGCCATTGCTTGAACTTGTGGAATTCTTTGCTTGAGACATAACCTTCATTGAATAACACTGTCTTGAATTCGCCTTATTTTCCCACAAAAGCAGATGATAACCTAGAATACAGTCTGTAGGTAAGGAACAGAAGTAGGAGCAGCACATGGTACAAGAAAGGGTTGTGTCCAGCCGCAGCCCACCCAGCTCTGCTCCAGCACAGGTAATGGTTGTCTTAGCAGCTTGCTCGTTGAGGAGAGCTCAATGCCGTAGGCACGAAGTGGTGAGATGCCCACTCTGGGGGCACCATACAAACTCAGTGTGCAAGGATGTGGGCCATGCTGAGGGAAGCCAGGGAGGTAGTCCCTCCCTGGAAATTGCAGGATTTTGTTTTGGTGGGAATGAGGGGGATTTCAGGTTTTGCGTCTCCTGGAAAAAAAAAATTGTAGCGTAGTCTCCTTTCTCTCCCACTCCTGTTCTGTGATGCGCATCTCTTGACTTGGTTATTATAAATAAGAGCTACATGAGGACTTCTCTAGTCATCTTTTTGGTGTGCTCAGCCTCTTTTTACATCAAGTGCTTATTTAGTAAGCACCTGGAACACTATTTGTAATTACTGGGACAAATTCAACGTGTCCACAGAGTGTTTTAAGGGGATTTATTATAATCTACTTGTTTTATTTTTCCACTAATAGTTTCTGGAGTGATTTTTACACCTCTAAGACAAACTAACTGATGAACGTGTGTTGAAAAGTAGTCCTAAAGTAGTCCTAAAGACCGAAATTCCTAAAAGACCTTCAAATTCTACAGCTCTGGGATTTTTATGAATGAAGTAAGGAGGAGCACCCGAGATCTTCAGGTAAGACACTTTCCACAGTACATGTATTAAGTGAAAATGTGTCTTGAAAATTCTGCCCTCCCCTGATATTTATTCTACTATCCATTATGCGTTGTTTTTAGGACTTCATTTTCTATACCGTATTATTGCACAGTGATAAGTGGTTCAACAACATTAAAAATTAATATAATGAAAAATGGGAATGAGATGACGTACTTCTACTACGACTTGTCTGGTTTGTACAGATAAGTAAGTATATGAAATATAATGTTATCAGTTTAGTCTATGTTACTTTGGACATTACCATACTTATAGTTCATTAACAGTAACGTTTTTGCTGTGTAGGTTTTCTACCAGTTAAGTTGCTTAGCAACATTAACTCCAAAATAATGATGTCTTTCTGCCTGTGATTAAAGAATGTTTTTTCCTGTATTCTGTTTATGATATATCTAGCTTACTTATTTTCTTGTTTGCAAACTCTGTTCCTTATTTTTCATTCCAAATATAGCAAGGTTTGTACACATTCCTTGAATAATTTTATATTTAAAATTCACCACCTAGTCACCTACTCAAGTGAATGCAAATAGCACAATAGTATTATGAAAAAACCCACACTGTGCAGTAATGCAAAGAACATAAAATGGAGAAGCAGTCTATAGGACTATTACTGATACTGCTGAATAAATCCTTAAAACCTTTTCAGCAGAAGTGCATTGCTAACAACTGTGGATAATGCTTTAGTTCTATAATTTAATTCTCTTCTTAAATAAATAAATAGAATGCTATGGGACTTGCCCATATGCAATGCTGTACTTTGGAACTGGTCCAAAAAAGTGAAATACTATACTTTAAGTGGTAACAAATGTCTCTTGATACTCTTAGTGGATGGATCAATGGGTTTATTAATGGTGTTTACGGAAGTCTGTGGGACCTCAACACTAACATTATTCCAAGCTCATACCTGAAGGATGGCACACATTAAAATGGATATTAGGTGACATTATCTATTTAATATATTACAAATGATTCTGTTAATTCCTGCAGAGCTTATCACCATGGTTACCATGACAGAAATTAAACAAACAGGAAAAATACAAAATTAATCCATCCTGAATAAGATTCCAACGGGATCTAGAGTCTCGTTTAAGCATTGGGAGCTACATTGAAGAGTGGCAGCTCTTCAGCATAATAGTGTAACCCACGCCTGATGGAAGGAGGGTTCTATCCACGGATTTGGTGCCTTTATCATAAATTATTTTCCAGATTGTACCACGTAGGAAGTAGTGGTTTTGGAATGGGGGCCTAGATAGGAGCTACTGATGTAAACTCTCTGCTTCCAGTAGACTGGAATTAAATCAATAATACTTCATGGTGTAGAGATTTGTAACTGAGGTACTAATATTGGTATGGGTGCAATATCAAAGGAAATACATGTATGTGACAGCACCAGAAGTTGCAGCAAAGTAAGCGTTACAAGATTGGGATTTGTATCGAACTCTCAGGACACTGCTCCCAGGACACTCTACCCAGTAGAGTAACGTTGAGGAACATGCTGTATAAATCCAAATGAGAAAGCTTCCGTTCTGGTAAGTGCATAGAACAGGTGCTTCCTCAGTGCAAGACCCTCCATCCTAAACCCCTGAGGATGGCAACAAGTTGCAGCATATCATATATGCCAATCCTTTCCTTTTCCCCCCACAGCAAAACATACATTTCAAACAAAAAAAGGAAAACCAGACAATGCTAAGGCTTATGGAGCAGTTACTGGAGACAAAAGCAAAGCACCAGCTGCCAAGATATGTAAATCGCTTGTCTTTGTGCTTCAGTATTACCTTAATTCTAAGTCCAATTAACTTCATCCAGGAGATGTGAACAACTCCTATAGTATGGCATTGACCTACGATTTTTAAGGGCTTCTAATATATCAAGTTGCTTACAGTTCCTAACTGTTTATTTTTATTTCAACAATTATTTATTAGAAATACAGAGAATCTGATCTAAGCGAGCATTTGGAGTAGGTTTTTAATTACTGAACTTGACAGACTTTCACTGCAATGTTTGGGTGTGTGAGGATGTTAATAGAAAGCACGAGGGGAAGGTATCTGTAATAGGCAATTATGTTAATGGTTATAGTGAACTTATTGGTACAGTAGTTTCTTTAGATCAGTGAGGTAAATCTCAGCACTTGTGCAGTGAATTCCTGCTGGATCAGTCTGGAATTTCTTGAAAAATCTTTGTAAAGCATACTTTAAAGACCAGACGTGTTACCTCAATAGAAGTTGGAAGTTGTCCCATGTAGGATGTAGTCCCTCTACATGAAACATTTGTTTGAAATGTCTGCCTTCCAGGCATATAACCAATTCGAGATTGTGTTTGGTGGTTAGTTTTAACTGGCAACTCTGTCTGCTCATCCTGTTGTTGCCATAGGTGCCATGGGATATGAGGCAAATTAAAAAAGTATGCTTCACAAGGAAATTCATGCAACCAGAATGCAAAACCTTGATAAGAGGAACACCAAGGCATAACAGGAATACAGTAACATCAATTAAAATATCCTCTTGAATGACAGGGAATCCTGCTAAGATTAGTTCACATTTATGTTACTCTGTATCTCACACCAAATAAGCGTGCTTGTACAAGTACATTTTTGGCATCTGGAGATACCCCTTTACTTGAAACCAGGCATCAATTAAAACACTTTAGCTTATGCTGGACTGAATATTAGTCTGTACAAAACAGTACAGTGAGAAACATCCAGGCAGCTATTAACAGACGTACAAAGTTGAGGATCTCATCCACTGATAACTATGAATGAAATTAATAGAATCTGGAGCACCTGACTTCTTTTTGTAATGAGATCCCCGATGGGGAGTTCACAGTGGTAATTTTGGCTGGCTCTGGAGCTGAAGTTACACTAAGTTATAGTGAGTTGTAACGGGACGTGAATCTTGTATGAATCATTGGAAAAGAGCAACAGGGAATAACGCGGTATTTTTAAGGGAATCCCTATAATCCATGTTGTTGGTGCATATGTAGTCGCAAAGGAGTTTTACTCAGCCCAAAATTCTTCTAAACGATATCTGGTGTGTAAGAAACTTGAGCAAATCAGAAAGACTGCATTGTGGTAAGTTAAAATATTTCCTATTTTTTAACTATGACTAATGTTTTTCTACAGCAAAACATTTCCCATAGGAAAACATTTCAACCTTGGTAGCATTTAAAGACAAACCTATAACTTCAACATCTAAATGTATTTTTCAGTGGTAGTGTAAGAACATCCAAAACGAAATAATCAAAACAACTCTCACATTCTACACTCCCTCAAAATTCAAGTTTAAAACCTTCATGCGGAATCATATTTAATATTTAGTTAAACATTGCCAATTATCTTTGGAACCACGGAATAAAACAGAACTCTAGTACTTGTCACAAAAAGTGACATGGAACAGCCTATTCCAGCATGAATGAAGCTCTGAACATAAGTAATCCTTTTAAAGAATAAAAAGGAAGTACATGAAAGGTTCAGTGGCTCACATTAAAATTAGTTATTCCCGACACCGATCAGAAAATGTGATCCTCTTAAAATGATCTCAAAGAGGATACTGTCATTTTGAAAATTACACGAGACCCCAATTTATGCTAAGATAAATGTAAAAGTAAACTGCATCTTCCTGCTATTCAAATATTTATAAGCTTTCTGTCTGAGCAGTGCTAATTAAAGCTTTATACACTTAAAATTTAAAATAGTACTTTTAGCTTGGGTTTTATAAAATCCTTTTTTTCACCAAGACGTCGTATGGCAGCACAGCTGCACTGGCGTTATGTGCAGAAGGCCATCAGAACTGAAGGGTAAATCAAGAGCTACTATTTCCTTTGCATTCAAGTTTCCCATAACTTGTTTTGTTGGCATTGGTAGAGTCTAATTCAGAATTGTGGGGTTCAAAATTAATTATTTAATTGGAATGTTTCCCAAGGCCTTTAAGAGTAGTTAGAGAGAGTGTAGAGCGCTGATCTGAACACCAATGGCTATTATTCCACTGTGTGTGAGCTAACTACAACACATTTTTCTGGCAACAGTGATCTTTAAAGTTCTGTTTCTCCTCCCACGCTCTCAGAGCAGTAGTTTCAACTTAATGTGACTATTGCTTGGTAACATTAACATCGGCTTAGGGTTAATAACATTAACGGAATAAAAAGATGAACTGGAAGCTGACTTTTGGAGATAAAATGTCTAGTTCAGGCTTACGTAAAGCTCCTAAAGCCCTTTGCGTTTATTAAAGCCAGAGATGGATTTACACTGAAAGCTGCAGAAACCTAAAGGAAGCCACCAGAAGAAGGGCCGGTAAAAGACTGTCAGGTTATTGATAACCCAGATCAGTTTCTTCACCCAGATCAACTCTTGTGCCAGTACAAGGGGAGGATGGTCTGCGGTAAGAACAAGGGACCGAGGTACAGATCGTTCTTTGTTTTGGCACCAATGCACTGCCGACTTAAACTTTATGTGGAAGTATAAGATGGTTTTCTTTGGTGTGAAGGAAAATCTGCATGAGGACTAAGCAGAAGAGAAGGAAGCTTTTCCAGCCTCCTACCTAAAGTGATCACCAGTAATTCCTCCGACTGGAAATGTACGGTTCTGAAGCCTGATTTCTGGGTAGAACATATGTGGCTTTGGAGGTCTTGTTTCTGCCAGCCCTATTGAGTTTTCCTCTGAGGAGAAAGAAGACAGAACGCGTACACAGTTGTGCGTGTGCATTTGTGTGCGTGCTACACAGCTGCTTTGCACCTTCGTAGTCAGCTGGGCTGTTCTGGGGAATTAAATTGAAAGACGGGTAGACGGCGTGCTTAGGGACATGGTTTAGCGGTGGACTTCGTAGCGTTAGGTTAATGGCTGGACTCTGTGGTCTGAAGGGTCTTTACCAACCTAAATTATTCTGATTCTAAAAATGAAGAAAAGATGCCCTCAAACTGCTCGTTTGAAATGTCTGTCACTAGCTAAAATAAAACTGCTCCGTGTTGTTATTACTTGATAAAGGTGACATTAGGCAACAGTACTGCAAAAGTTTAAGTGGAGGAGTACTCCTCCTCTTATCGGGTACTACAGCCACAAGTGCTCTCACTGTACGGTGTGCTGTGCATCAGACAGCAGCTTTTTGTAGGAAAGTGCCTTAGGTACTAAAGTCTTTCAGTACAAGTGTCTTGTATTCTTATTGAGCACGCTGGATACTTATTTTTCGATAATCGAGGTGAGTGAGGGTATGCCACCGCAAGTTATTTCTGGAATCGTTTAGTAGACGTTTGTGCTGTGAATGGCTGCTAGAGAAGTACAAATTGCTGCCTTATTATGAAGAACGCTCTTCCTTCTCAATCTATCTTCCCTTGTCTTCAAGTTCTAAATGAGATTTTCAGCTATTTTTGTGTATGTTTTTAAGGATGAAAAGTTAACTTTATCTTGCATATTTCTTTGATTTTGTTATGTCAAAATCTGTAACTACCTTAAGCAGATGCTTGTATCAAAGATTAGTACTTATAAAATCTATGAAAGCTAAACGTAATATTTTATTCAGGTATTGCTGTGCTTACGTTTTTAGCTAAGCTGCCTTCTGATTGAATGTCACTATTTTTTAAAAGCTTTATTTCAATACATAAAGACTTTGACATTTAATGCCTTATTTTTATAGAGCTATTTAACTTGTAATAGCGATGCATTGATGTGATACAAATTAATAGCATTATCTATAATTTGGGCAATCACATTAATATAATGGCATATAGTAACATTTTCTTATTCCAATAATATTATAAAATGATACATCTTATTATCACGTTTACTGTGCAGTTTATACTATGTTTGACACTTGTCAATGGTCGCGCAGTTCAGACCACAGACCACTGTCCAGAGTTCACCAGCTCTTGTATACTTGAAAAAAGCAGTGAGTGCTGCCAAGGGTGGTCTGGATCTCTTCCAGTTTCCTGTTTCTTACTTTTTTTCATAGTTTTTTATTTTTCCCCTCCACCTTTTCTGTTTCCTGTTTTCTGTAATTGCTTGTTTCTTCCTGCCTTGCTCAGGGAGGACACTTCAACCTTGGGAGCAGACTTCTCTTTGTCCTCATCTCCAAAGGGGACTCAAAGGAACAGTGGACAAATAAGAAAGTTTCTGAAAGACTAAAAACGGGGTAAGTATGTAGGGTGCTTTCTAGCCTCCATCTACTGAGTAGCTCAGAGACTTCTTGACCTAGACATGATGCCTGAGTATTTAATAACCCTCAGTGGTTTTATCTTCTGTGAAGTTGTCCAGTTTCCCTTCGTGCTCCTGTAAGCTTTTGGCACTCACCATACCTTTTGGCAAGTAGTCCCTTAAACCTACTCTCTGCTACACAAAGAAAACTCTTTCATTTGTTTTCCGCATAGCTCCTAATAGCTTAGCTTGATCCCCCACAGTTTTTCTTTGGAAGAGGCAATGCATACTTGGTCTCTATCCAACCTCTATATCACTCATGATTTTGCAGAGCTTTGTCATACCCCTTTTTAGTCATCACTTTTCCAGACTAGAGAAAAATATGTATTTGACAAGTTTGTTTTTTTTTTTTTAAAAAAAAGCAACTTATAAAAACGTTTTTAAAACTTTGGGAAAACACTACCGCTTATGAAAGACACCATCCATTCAGCAGAACGATGGGCAGTATTCTGCTTTGCTCTGTGATTAATAGATGGCAGAGCTGTCCGCCTTTATGTTTGGTATGTCTTTGTCATCACTAGCAGGGTACTGTCCCTTTGCTTGCGTGGGTTATTTCTTACCGTGATGAGGTTTGCTGTGGTCTGCCAGGCTGTTCTGCAGGCAAACAGAAGAGAACCACAAAAATAAATTACATCACCAGTAATAGGTAAGAGACATTTTCTTCTTCCCTATCTAATATCTTACTGAAACAGCTTTAGTTATAAATAGTTAGCAGAAACAGACTTTTCAACGTGTGTAAAAAGGACTGTCAATCACAATGGAAGTAATGTCATTCTATCTGCTATCTGTAGTTACCATTCAGAAAATGACACGTTCATTAAATCTTCTGGTAGAGACAGAAAAGGAGTCGTTGCCGAACTTGGAAATAACCTGCAATCTCAGCATATGACAGTAAAGTAGAAACAAGCAAACAAACAACATCAGCCTGAAATAATCAGAAGAATTGCACTGGCAATGCAGTACTTGGAAAACTCCAGCAATTAATTTAAATCAGAGATGATTATTCTTTTTTGGTACTTCAGTATAGATTAGATTACATTAAGGGAAAAATTCTGTGTTTCTGGCTTTTGTCTTTTGTAATAAAAGTAATTGGCTTTCACTGCTTAATTTTATCATAGAATCGCAGAATGGATGAGGTAGAGTGGGACCTCTGAAGCTCACCTAGTCCAATGCCCCTGCTTAGGCACAGTCACCCAGAGCAGGTTGCCCAGGACCCTGTCCCATCAGGTTTTGAATATCTCCAAGGATGGAGCCTCCACAACCTCTCCAGGCAACGTGTTCCAAGATTCAAACACCTTCACATAAATAAGCATTTTCTTATATTCGCCAGAGTTTCCTGTATTTTTAATGTGCCTCTTGTCCTGTCTAGATACTACCGAGAAGAGCGTGGCACACTTTTCTTTACTGAAGGTCAGTTGTAACAGGAAAGGCTGAAGTGAAAAAGCATTGAGTACCTTTGGTCTTTTCTGTGTCCTTTTTCGTCAGCTCCCCTGTCCCATTCAGCAGCAGGCCCATGTTTTCCCTAGACTTCTTTTTGCTGCTGATCTACTTGTAGAAGCCCATCTTTTTGCACTTCACACCCTTCAACAGATTCAACTCCAGATGAGCCTCATTTTAAACATAACATATGATTTTAGATAGGTTTAGCTCATTCCAGAGCCTCTTGCAAATTAGTCTGGCTCCAGCAGAGGTTTCAAGACTAGAGTTTTACAGATGCTACTTGTTACGTTAAGAACCAGGAGTTTAAGAAAAGTAAAAATGCAATTCCCAAACCAACACGATTGTTGCTTTGGACCTCAGTTTCCTGAAATATAGGAAATCTATTTGTTTTCAAATTAATTTTTGCCAGCAAAGCAAATCAGGCTCTCCTAAACCTGCTATAGCTGACAAAGCACTTAGAAATGGAATGACCCATATGAAAACTGAAGCGACTTGTGATATCGTTCAAGCTGTCCTCCTCTGGTTTTTGACCTTCTCTGTAATTTGCCCTTAAAAGAATGCATAATGCTTCCTGAGGAGACAAAATGTTGCTGTCGCTCTACTTAGCTGGAGCTTACGTGAAACGGTTAGCTTATTAGAATTAGCTTGTAATTAATATAAGCTTTCCTAACTATAAATATTTAATTGATTTCTGAGTAGGCAGTAAAAAAATATTTGGTACAGATGGTTCAGTGCTCTAAAAGCACTAGATCAGATAATTCCTTTGCCTCACAAATCCCTCTGACACATACTACAGCACTGAAAATTACTATTGACCACAGTATAGATCTGAAGTCTGTGTATTTCGCAGTTAAAATACGTGGAATATTTTAGAGTTTAAGAACTCTTCATGTTTTTCCTCTAACTGTGACTATTTCTTCATTTCGATGTGCCGACTGCACATTTTCCCCCACTGAGTCGCTTATTTATATCATGAAACAATCTATAATCTTATTTTTTGAACGCCTTTCTGTAAAATACATAATCTACTCCCAAATGCAAATTAAGTGAATAATGATGAATTGGGCCCACATCCAAAACCACCACTCAATTAAAAGTTTAAACAAATGCTCAAACATTTAACCATATGGAAGTACCTTTAAACATAAGTTCAAAATTCGCCATGTATGTGATTAACATGCTGAATGTGAGCACCCAGAAGTCAAGTCAGCGCTGCTATTTACTTACTGATTCATTGTCCTCTTTTACAGCAATAGCAAGGAAGATGAGGTTGAGGAATGCCGTTCTCCACGCTCGATTTGCAGGCAAAGAGGTATTCCCATCTATACGTACGCTTTACTTGCAATTTGTTTTTTGGTGCATGCATGAACATGGGTTTTTTACATACCACATGTGTGAAGTAAGAGGCAGAAATGACCTTTTACTATGATTTCTGTGGTACTCGTTTCGGTGTCACTAAACTGTTCATTAATGCTGAATTAACTGCCAGGTACATCTGGAGTGGACATGATGTAACAAGCGAAACTTTGCTAAAGATTGTGCTTTAAATTTTTGAGAGACCTGTTTTAGAAAAGCTTTGCAATTCCATTGTCTTACACTGTCAGCATGCTTTACACAAGGCAAACAGCACGTGGGGAAAACAAGTACTTACAGCCAAGGCTGTTAACTTGCAGAGAGGTTATGTCTTTCTTACATTCTGAGTCTTTGAATTTCGTTCAGTGTGTCCTGAATATGAGAAGAAAAGAAATTATGCATCATTTCTTTCAAAACCATTTTTATTTTTGAGGTATACATACGTTTATGCGTCTTTTTAGATGTCATACATCATTCACGTGAGCAATAACTGAAAATAGTGTCACTCGATTCTCTACTTTTATTCTTAATATATAGGGTATAAATTAAACCGTCTTGTTATGCTGCTGTGTGAGCTACTGAGCTGTATTTGCAACGTTTGTTAAGACTGAAATCCCGTAAATAAAACATCTAAGAATTCAGCTTATCTACTTTTGAGATGGCATGAATATGTTCATGTACTGTGTGAGCTGAAGGAATCTGGGCTTCTTAGGTTGAAGCAAAATAGGTTATAATCGATATCAGCAAATAGTATGATCTTCAAGAAAAAATGTACACCATGCGTATTGACTTTCAATAAACAGGAGTAATGGCCCATTCTCTGTTTAGCAAAAGACACTTTAATAATATTTTAAGTTTCTGCTTTTTTAGCACTAGGAATTTAGTAATAACAGGTATGAGAACCCCCGTGTTACCTGTGAAATCTTATATTTAATGATATTTAATATTTGTTAGATTTTGCAGAAAACAAGAAGCAAAGGAAAGAACAGTTGATTAGTAAACATTTAAATCTTCTGTTTGTTACTATTAATAATTTTGCATCTGTGGGGTTTTTTTTTCCATTGAATTGTTCTCATTCAAGGAGCCTGCTCTTTTCCAGACTAATGCATTTGCTTACACTCATGCACCACAATTATTTCACCCAAGTCAACATGGTTCTAGAATTTGCAAACCTGGAACCAAAGCATCTGTTTCAATAAGTAAGTGAATTTGATAGACTCTTTCCAAGTGTAGTATCTGTCAAATGTAATGCGGATACAATTATTTCAGGGAGGCTTTCTATGAGGAGGTAGGTTGGTCAGATTTACTACTTGGTAATGTGTTGTGAAATGTTACCGTCTCAGCCTAAATTCCAAGCCCTAGTGAAGCTGTTCCCCATCTTACCATAGCTGGGCCAACGTGGATGTTCATAGCCCTGGCTGCTCGCAGCAAACCAGGCTTCTAGCCCAGGTGCTCGTGGTTAATGTTTGCGGATCTAGAGGACTTTGCTGTTGACCACCCAGCTAAAGGTATGATGTGAAGCACCCTCACTTCACAGCAAGAGTTTGTTCTGGAGTAGCGTCCAGACTTTCTTTGGCAATTATTAATTTTGCTAAACGTGGTATCAAAATAGTCTATTTACAAGTGAAGATCACTTCTGTTATGAACTGTTTTCTTCTACTTAAAAACACTACGTATTTTCTTTTCAGTACTGTCAAGAGTCTCTGACTTAAAGCCGAAGAGATCTTATTTTGAGCGACCATATGGCTTTGAATTAAAATTTCTTAGGTACACAATTTTTAAAACCAGAATAACTGAGGTCTAGTCTACTGTCGTTGTCTTGTATCAGTCCTTACAATCATGACAGGCATGACATGAAAGCTGTTTTTCTTAGGGATGATTGTTCCATCTTATGCTGAAGTTGCCCACATTTGATGACATCCTTCGTTATATACTTTGAAGAGTCTCACATTCTTGATTAAAGCACATAAAAATTCACTGAAATTCTCTCAAACTACTGTTTCCATTTAGTTTAAGTGCCATGGGCATCACAATCACTTAAATATTTTTTTCTAAATGTTTGCCCGATTGTATTTCACATTAGCCTGACTTAACTTACGCACATCTGAAAGGTCGTGTCAGGTTTTGTTCACTGTAAGTCAGTCTAGGCCTCTGCTCGCAGCCTGAGGGTATGTACAGATCTAGTGAAAGTAGCTATATGCCTTGTTTTTTATTATTGCTGGGATTTGATGTAAGGAACCTTCAGTTTTTATCCTGCAGAAGCTGTTTCCTAAGCCAAGGAACCCAAATTCTGGTTTTCCCGATAGTTCTTTTCTTTCTCATGTATGAGCTGGCTACCGAAATACTTCTGTGGTTTCTGAAAACCATACTGTTGTTTCCTTTTTTAAAAACAAACCACACACACAATTTTCCACCCGCCTCCACCCACTGAAATACTGTCCAGGACTACTGATATAAATCTTGTTAATGCCCCTCATTGTGACTTCCTGTTTGAAGCTGTTCTTGATCTGCTTTTTCTTCCAGAAGGGAACCCTTATAACAGTGTTTTGTATAAAGGGAGAATATTGTAATTCTTCAAAGAAATAAAATTTCAGCACCCTCTTCATCGTTTCATCAGAATTTGGAGCGCAACATCCTGTGTTCAGGTAGCTTCTCACCCCACTTTAGTTTTACCTGTCAAGATGTTACTTTTTCAATTGGAACGTGACATCACTTTTGAAATGGCATTTATGACTATGGACATATGGTATTCAACCATCATTAAAGGTAGTGGGCACTTCTATCTGCAGCAGCTACCCTTTGGGACTACAAACCTGTTCAGATTTCTCTCTAATCTGGCTCAGATGCAAGAATATACTGTAAGAATCTGTCAAAACTCAAACATCAGACCAATTTTGACAGTTTTATACAGTTTACTTAGATTAGGCTAGCACAGGAAAGAAAAAAGTCAGGTTACTGCAAGCGTTATAAACCTGTAGGTATCACTGCTGAATCACTGCAGTATTTCATTTGAACAGCATAACGTGAAACTGCGTATAGACGGTGATGGCCAATTAAACACAGAAAGAAAGGCAGAGGNATATTGTAATTCTTCAAAGAAATAAAATTTCAGCACCCTCTTCATCGTTTCATCAGAATTTGGAGCGCAACATCCTGTGTTCAGGTAGCTTCTCACCCCACTTTAGTTTTACCTGTCAAGATGTTACTTTTTCAATTGGAACGTGACATCACTTTTGAAATGGCATTTATGACTATGGACATATGGTATTCAACCATCATTAAAGGTAGTGGGCACTTCTATCTGCAGCAGCTACCCTTTGGGACTACAAACCTGTTCAGATTTCTCTCTAATCTGGCTCAGATGCAAGAATATACTGTAAGAATCTGTCAAAACTCAAACATCAGACCAATTTTGACAGTTTTATACAGTTTACTTAGATTAGGCTAGCACAGGAAAGAAAAAAGTCAGGTTACTGCAAGCGTTATAAACCTGTAGGTATCACTGCTGAATCACTGCAGTATTTCATTTGAACAGCATAACGTGAAACCGCGTATAGACGGTGATGGCCAATTAAACACAGAAAGAAAGGCAGAGGCAGATCTTGTATGAGGCTGGATAATACATATGAAGAACTCTGCTGGCAGAGTTATATCAGTAAATGAACATTTGGCAAGAATTGATGTTACTGGTTCATCAAGCAAAACGTCAGTTGTGCTAACAAAAGCGCTTTGGTAGCAGCCTTATTGTGTCTATACTGGAAGGATAGTGGAGAATTAAAAATAATGGTAATTTACTAGTGTTTCTAAGTTGGAACTTTTTTTTAGAGTGGATTTAAATTGATTTTTCCCTAAGTAACTACTGCTAGGATTTCTATTTTCTGGGCTTTCATTTCCTCCTATTCATGATTTGTATTCTACTGGCCTCCTTAATCTACTCTCTAAATCATTCCTGTCATACTAAGATCAAACCATCTCATCTTGGTATTATAATATAAATATGCTTTGTTGTTTTCAGCTTGGCGGTCTTGTTCAAGAATGTACATCATCTATATTCAGGTAAGACTTTATTTGCATGAAGAAGTTCAAGTGCAGCAGCTTTTCTATTTTCCCTGGAATGTTTTTCACATTTTAAGCATGAACCATTCTAGATCACCTTTTCCCTAGCTTGTATAAGTCTATTAAAATCAAATTTGCTCTAGGCAATAAACCAGCCTAAAGCTGAAATACTGACTGTGACCCTTTGGAAAGAT
Organism: Steatornis caripensis; assembly: GCA_013398225.1. Lineage (NCBI taxonomy): Eukaryota > Metazoa > Chordata > Aves > Caprimulgiformes > Steatornithidae > Steatornis > Steatornis caripensis. Next base: position 93,719 of record VZSC01000357.1, on the reverse strand, counting down.
GTAAAGAATTTATCAGAAAAAATGTGGTGTCCCTTTGGCAATGTCACAATTAATTATCCTTGTGACATTGTACATCTAGCATCTATATTGCCATCAAATGGCCCCGGCGAACTAAAATGCATTCTGTTTTTCCATATTTCATACAGAAACTATTTTAAAGTTTAGCAGATTTTGCTTTTATAGAAAGGAGAAAATTGTGGAAACTTACTGCAAAACTCTGCCAAGGCAGATGTAGCATTTATTTGTAAATCCACTGTTAATCTAGCATTTTAACTCCTCATAAATGTTATGGTGCATACTTTCTGATGTTATCTTAAGCTGTATGTTTAACCAGAAAAACAGAGGTAGAACACACAATTTACTTACAATTGTAGCTGTTGTTGTGATTGTTTAAGGTGTATTTTACCTGCTGCATCTGGATATATGGCTCTGTGTTGGGGGACTGATAGAGAGTTGTTCTGGCAGCTCTACTTGAACTAACCTCATTACTCTTGGATTCTTCCCTGAGGCTATTTCTACCCCATTTTGTACAACTAGAGCAACATGAAGAGACTGAAGTTTTGCAGACACTTGAGTCTATGACATGAACTACTAATTTATCTGACTTTTTTTTTCCTTAAGTAGCTGGTTTTCCTTATAACTCACTGAGTTGTCCAATTAGTTTGTCGGAAGGATCATTTTATTATTAAAGTCTGAGAAGGCATGTTCAAGCTGTTTCTTCTGTGTTTTTAAATCTGTTACGATTAAACAATATTTTTTTGTACCGTTTCATGTTATTTAATTTTTAGGGTGAAGTTACATATGGGAAATGATCAACAAACAAAGATGAGTGTCAAAGCCAGAAATCATGGTGAAAATTGTTTTGCTGCCTTTACAGAGGCAGTCTATATAATGTGATAACATTTTTAAAAATTAGAATGCGTATTTTGTACTCAGGAACCTGTCACTATTTCATGAACTACAGAAGTCCTTCGTGATGAACACAGTATTTCTCTTTCTGTTTATGATGGTATTTACCTATCCAGGAAAGTTAGCATTGTTTTCAAATGCAACTTAAGCAATGTCCAAAGAACTAACTGAATTATTTAATAAATACACACTGGTTTCAGGTAGATTGTGTATTGATAAACCTGTTTATTAATCCACATGCGAAGCATCAGCAAAAAAAGATTCAGTCTAAATACGTGCAAGTCTCCAGGAGAAAAACATAAAAAGCTTATGGGGAGCAGCCTATGATAATACTGTTCATAGATAAGAACCTTCTTTGATGTAGTTTCTTATTTCAAATAAAAACATTGAAATGCAATTGGATCTAGGCATGAAATGAGATAATACTTCAAAAATTCACTACTAAAATAATTGAACGTTGAAGCAAATAGTCGATAAGCACTTCTTACGTGGCAACTATAGCATAACACTTGAAATTGAACTCGTTTAATAAGTGGCATCTTCACAAATCGCATCTATGGGATATTGGTTTGGATACTAGAAGTGAGCGAATCCAAAATTAATGACCACTTTGCAAAATGTAGTTGCACTCAAATATTGCAGGGCAACTCTAGCTGTATTTGGTGAATCTCCATTTCCACCTGATTGCTAGTTTAAGAACCTGGACTGATTTGGAAGTACTTTTCTGTTTCTTGCCCTATCGGCAGCAAGATGCAAGACACTGACATTATATGCTATTATATGTAATAGCTGCTTGTTGCTATTTAAAATTTTTCCAACAATAATGACGTATTTCACCACAATAATGATACTCTATCAGAATCTTAAGAATTTTATTGAAAATTGCAATTTTCAGCCATCACACGAGAGAACACTTACTGTGAGAAACAGTTTTTAAGACTTGGGAGTTAAAAATTAGCTCTCTTTTGCTCTACGAATTTCAGGTGTTCTGTGCTCAAATGTATTTCATTGACCGCTTATGTTCTGGTGACCAGCTACCAGAAAAAAGGGCAGAAGATGAGAGACGTTTGTGGCTCAGGTAATTACTAGTAAGTCTGTCTGTAGCAAGATGTGCAGTTGTGGAAGGGGAGCATAATTTCTGTGAGGTAGCGGCTATTTACCAAATTCATTGCTGGGGTCCCGGGGACAAATGCCAGGCAATGTGTCCCACTGATGGTCCTGCGCCTCCCTGAGCATGACTGTGGCTGGACTTTGCTGCTGTGTGAAGTGCAGACTTGACATCTGCTAATTCTGGTGACAAGTCACTTGGGAACATGTGGCCCTCAGCATCTGTGGTGGCCAGGGTTGGACAGCCAAATTGTGAGTGCAGGCGGCTGTGCTCTTAAGTGTACAGGCTTATTTCTTTAGCACCTTCTGCACATGTAAGCTTCTCTGAGGAAGCTGCCCTCCAGAGACTTGTTCAAATTGCCTCCCACTACTCTGGTCCTTTATAACAGCTGTGAGTGTCTCCAAGGCTGTATCATCTGATCTCTCTCTTGTTCCTCTCTGCTTTTTCCTCAAGTGTCATCTCTGTGTCCAGATGGAACAGTAACCTTCTAAGTCAGGACTCAGCAAGAAACACATGTCCCTACAGTGTGCCGCAGAGAGTAAGTAGAACTACTGTCGCTGCTTTGTAATCTTCCAGCCCTGGCAGGCTTTGAGTCGTTTGTACAACCAAATACCAACCACGCTGTTTGCTGAAGGATGCCCACATCCAGGAACCTGGAGATGCACACAGCGGCTGGCCCTCGCTTCCTGTTGTTGCTCAGTTATGTGAATGGTGTATGCTGCTTCTCGCCAGTCTTGGCCAACCTCATTACCGTGGCACCCAGGGGACAACTAAGCCAGGTTCTCAGCTCCTGCTGGCTTCCACAGCATTGCTTTGGGTCATTCCAGATACCACCAGAGCCTGCCCTGAGCCTCCTGAAAGCTGCTTCCCAGGTAGGCACTTAATGCTCCAGCTCTGAAGGTTCCCTTAACAGCGAATGCATGGGACTGCTGCCTGTCTGCGCTACCTTTAAATAACCAGGTGGATGCAGTCTGGGTGTTATTAAAAATAACTGTATTTAAGACAATTTATCAAATTTATTAAGAGCAATAATGTCCTCATTTATAACTACTTTGCAATACAGTTTGTGACTGTTGGAGGGACTAAACCTTCATGCTGATAAATTATACTTTGAAAGACATTTACTTGTTTTTGAAACGTTATTTCTCTGCGGTTTTCAAAAAACTGTTTTCTGCTTCTGAAAAAAACAAGTTATCAGTAAGAGGATACATTTTGTTATCAAACTGGTTTGTTTCTATTCAATCGGAATGTATTTGGGAGACAAATTTTCTCAATTTGCTAACTAATAATGTCATTCTTTTTCTTTAGAGAATATTCTAACACCTTAATAACGCTGTAGGATACTTATTAAAATAGAAGAGATTAAATTCTAATGAGCACACTACAAACCTCTTCTTGAAAGGGCTTCCAGGAAGGGATCGCTATAAGAAAAAAGATTAAATTCATTTTCCAACCTATAACAAAAGGCAGAATGTAGTACATAGCTGTAACCACCTACATGAATAACCATAAAGTAAGTATTGTTTCCCTGGCTAGCCAGCAATTATCCCCTAGACTGCTATGCATGAGCAGGCAGAAAGTCTGCATTTTCCCCAGAATGGATGATTTGGAGACTTTGCTATACCTACTTCTTCTTGTATATAAGTACTGATGGATTTACAGTAAGAAGGATATCAGGACCTTTGCCAAGCTTGTAGATAACCCGTGGAAGAGGATTACACAACACCTCCTGCATTGCTGTACAGCCGGAAAATGACCTGGTGGGAGGAAGACAGCGTTGATGAGCCATGGTGATAAGGCTACCAGATCACGGAGATCCTCAGAGGAGAATGGGCTGTGACCATCATTATAGTCCTGCCCAGCTCATACCGGGAGTCAAACGTTTTGCAGTCCCTGCTGCACCTAGGCTTTGGATTCACTGTAGTAAATGGAATTCAGTGTCCATAGTAAATAATTAACGCACAGTCAAAATATAAAGAGGTTTTCCTGCTAAGTTCAACATGAGCAGAATAGAGCTCATAATACAGTTCTTGACCAACTTGGGGGGGGGGGGG
>VZSC01000357.1:58269-78949 GCA_013398225.1 Steatornis caripensis | reverse complement strand
GGGGGGGGGGGGGGGGGGGGGGGGGGGGGGGGGGGGGGGGGGGGGGGGGGGGGGGGGGGGGGGGGGGGGGGGGGGGGGGGTGGGGTGGGGTGGGGAGCGGGGTGTGTGTGTGTAATCAGCCCCTCTCCCGAGGGCTTCCTGTCCCCGAGTCACCTTGTGGAAGTATTTCAGGCCGAAAAGTTAGGCACATGGCGTCAAAACGTGCCTTTTTTTTTTTTTATTTTAATGTGTATGTTTTCCAGGAAAATGCTGGCTTATTCGGATCACTGCCGTATTGCGCTTGAGTTTAGCTTCTAGTGTTGATCAGCCGCGGTGAAATGTTTGGGGTACCGGGGCTCTCAACACCCCTCTTTCCCATCAAGAAATATTTCATTGTTTTTAAGGACTCCCCGCCCTGTGTGGTCTGGGTTTGTAACACCCCGGTGTCAAACTCCGGAGCGTGAAAACCACGGGACAAGTATTTTATGCAGACCTTGCCATTTTGATACTTTATCACCTGGAGAGCGAGGTAAAAAATAACAGAGAAATTAACAGAGTGGAAGCGTAATACTTACCTCGGCTAGGAGGAAGCTTGTTGCCTGCTGTGTTTACAAATAATCTTGAAATACACAAGGAGGAGAGGAAGAAAAACAAAAACACACCAGCGAGTCATACTTACGTTTTCTTGTCTTCTGTCACCCCTATGACTGCTTGTAGTGCTTCAAGCCAAGAAGGCAGAAGGCTAGTTTGAAGGACAGGATTCATCCTTTTTGTCTGTGGCAGGAGTCAAGTGCACATTTCTAAGGAAAAAATGCTAGAATGCAAATAAATTAGTCTCTCTGTAGGTTAGTTGCTGCTGTCAAACTCTTCTCAAAGGAAGTGAGTTTTGTTGCGTACTCTTTTTCTTCCAAAACTGTCTTACAAAGCGTGTCTGTAGTTAAGGTGAGGCCACAAATTTCTACCAGACGTGTAAGTTTCTGTTTTCACCAGAGAAGATACAGTTAAATCTTCTCGGGCATTGTTTGCGTGTGGTCAACTATACCTGACTTTCCCTGTGCGAGTCCTTAATGCTGTATGTCATTACCTTAAAAAAATGCTGGTTTTGTGCAGCAGGCAGATGAGGAAAGGTTTCCAGTAGGCTCTGGTGAGTGTTCTCGTTACTCCCACTTGTCTCTTCCAGCTCTGCTGCTGTCTCTGCAAATTCATAGCCTGGCATGTGAACTCGAACCCTTGGTAAGGAGGGGCTGGAGGGTAAGCTGGAAACTTGAGCTGAAGGCATGCTTTTGTTGTCTTAGTCAGCTGTGAGGATGGTGGTCTCTATCCGTATGGTGATGTTAAGGAATGCAAACTGGAGCTCAGGACTGCCGGTAAGGTTTTTCTACCCGGGGAAGTGTGTTTGTGACTGCTAGCTGGCCAGAACTCGATGTTTCTTCGCCTAGTGAGAACAAATAGCATTTGCCAGTCTTCTGCTCCAGTAACTGCTTTCCAGCACCATGCTGATAATGCTGGCCCTGGGTATTTTGAGTGAGGAGTGCAGGAAAAACTTATGCATTCATTGTTGGCATTGCTCTTGAGCTTGTAGCCCTGTGCGGCTGTTCTTCCCAAGTACCTTCTTTACTACCGAGGAAAAGTATAGAAGCCCAGCTTCTTTCCTTCCTACCCAGACTGTACTTTTGAAGTCAAGTTTCTTGTTAGGTCTGTGTTTGCCTTTCCCAGGTACTCCCTGTGCCCTGTAGAGCTGGCTGTGCTCGCCAGTTCTGCTCTTCCCATGGAGCTCTGAGTGCAATTGTTCTCAGCCTTTTATATTCTGAAGAACTTTCTTTTTCAAAAGAAAAAGCACTGATTGCTAAATATTGAGTTGAAACCCACTGACAATACGCTTGCTTTTCTTAATTACTTTCTTGATAATTAAGGGTTGGTCCACATTCTCCCAGGGTGAATCTTGTTTGAGGACTGATGAAACAGAGTAGGAGCAGGACTGAAGTTGATTTCGGAGTCCTACGGCACAGGACTGGTCTGCCTGCACGTTTTCAAAGGCACTTCATAAAGCTACAGGCAGAAAACTGTACTTGCAGCTAAGACTGCTGGAAGCATCTTCCAGGAGGTTTGTGTGTAATTAAAACTGAGTTTAAATTCTCACTGCTGACTAACAAGAGCCAAGTCTTATAAAACCTTCCTGTAGAGAGGAACTTGTGTTTTGAAGGCACAGAGCTGGCTCTGTAACCTTTTCAGCAAAAGGCAGTCAAACTTCCTCTGCTTGTCAGTCTCTCAAACCTGACACACACAGACGCACACTCGGTCAGGTTTGCCTTTCTGTAGCACTTGTAATGTGCACGTTAGAATACTTGATGTTTTGCATGCTTGAAGATGAAGTAGTGGAGTTAAGTGCGTATCTGTTAGGTATCATAGTGATCCTAATCACATCAGTTTTGCATTTGTAAATATCCAGTTAAGATACCCAAGCCTGAATAAACAGGAGAGAATTGTTTTTGTCAACCGAATAAATCGTTAATACTGTCAAAAATATAAAAATAAACTTATCTTGATAAGGGAGTCTGTGCTCCTAACCTGCCTTGTGTTACTGGACTATGCTGATTGCAGCCTGCGTGGTTTGGAAACTTTATTTTGCAACCCTCCTGCCCCCCCAAACCCAGTAAAAGCTCTTTTTTTTTTTTTTGAAGGTTTGACCTGAGAAGCAATTTCCATATGCAATTTGCTCACTGCTCCTTCAGCTTGAGATGAAAACGTTCTTTCCATGTCCATCTAGTCCTTTATGCCGAAGTCAAATAATATGGGTCTAGCCCTCCCCTACAGCTCTAAAAACTCTTGAGTCATCAACGAGCGTTTATTACTGATTAATGTGTCAATAAAACCCATTAGTATGGTAATAGTAGTACAGTGCCACTGGTAAAAACAGACCCAGAGACTTGATTAGCATATGGGCATCCTGATCTGCTCTACTGTGGTGTGCTGTCTGTCCATCCCCCCAGTCCCCGTCCCCACCCCCGCTTTTGGAAGGGGAAAAGTTCTGTGTCTTGTGCTAAGCTAATACTAAGCATTGATGAGATGGAGAGGGAGAAGAGGAAAAGGACATGGCTGCAAAAATTGGATACAGGATCTTGTTGAAATGCTGGGTTTGTTTGCAGTGTTGGGTCTTTGGGATGTTTTTTCTTATCTTGGAACTTAGTCCATTTATAGCAAGGTCTGAAGAAAAGCGAAGTTGGCAGTAGCAGTCATAATTGTACGGTCTTTGAGGCTTTACTTTTCACTAAATGTCTGAAAAAAACCATGGTGAATTTCTCAGGAGAAAACAACCATCCATATGTGTTTTCATGTAGTAACCAAGTGTGTCATTTTAATGCTCAAATAAAAATCTCTAAATCTTAACCCATGCTGCTCAACTTAAACTCAGGTTCTGTTTTGCAACACTTGAAATCCAGCAGATGCAGTTCACGCTGGTCCCAGTCTACTTTATAAAACATGTTTAGCTGGTGGATGGCAGCGGGCTTTCCTAGTGCTTGTGTTTATGTTCAAGCAAAGTTTGTCAGACTTACCCAAGAGTAAGTAACACAAGTATGTATCTAACAGATATCCTAGTATTTTCTACAGCTTCTGAGTTTTGGCCCAAAATGAGATTAAATGCTGCTGGATGTGTCTAAAGCAAATGACAGCGGTTTTCTCATGCTGAAAATTACATTGTTTGCAGAACAAAAAAAAACAGCCGACCAAAAATGCCTTTCTTATCACCTCAGCCACCTAGAAAGTGACATAGGGTTTGTTTTAGCTCTAATTTCTTTTGTAATGTAGTAGCACTTTGTTAATTTTGTGCCATGCTCCCTGCCTTTACTGGCTGCCATTGGTAAATTCTTTCCAGTAAAAATGTTCCAATTTTTATCTTCCTAATTTTTTTTTTAAGTTCTGGTTTACAAATGCAGAACCTAAAGAATAGACTCTTATACCTGAAAACTTTCTGTGAACTGATTCCCTACTTAAAAAACTTGTTGTTGTTTAGTTTTCTGATCCTTGAATTGAAGTGGCAGGAAGAAGAGGCACAGGAGTGAGGCGGGGAGGAAGTCCAGACAGTTGAGAGAGCAGTGAAGAGGCGTTTGTTTTTGTGGAACTGGGATATCCAGAAGTAGATGCATGCAGTTGTTTAGATGCACTGTGCTTACTCCTGTTACTTGTAACTCATTGAATCACCTGTGCTTGGTTCTCTCAAATGGGATTTAATTGCATCAAGGACACTGATTTGGTCACTATTTGGCCAATGTGCAAGAATATATGAAAGCTTGCAAAATGTGTTTTTGTTTATTTTTCCCCGATACAGAGCGTTTGCTGAAGATGACCTTGGAAGAAAGACGCAAAGAGTACTTAAGGGATTATGTTGCGTTGCAAAATATTCCAACATGGATGGAAGACTTAAAAAGTAAGAGCGAAAGTGATGGTAAGTAAAACAGAGGGATTTTTTTTTAAATATAGACCATTATGTTTTTAAGTATAGACCAGTCTGAAATTATTTTTAGGAGGGCCGAGGCTTAGAACCCATGTTGTGACTAACAGTGGCAGCCTAACATGGGGACGAGCACTGCCGGGGCAGAGGAGAAAAAACCTCAACAAAATTTCTTAAAGTGGTGTCCACTGTTTCTGAAGTATCCCCAGACAGAGTCATAATAACACTGATACCCTTAAGTGTGTGAAATAGCTATTCTCTGCATGAGTCTTACTTTCCAGATACTCTAGCAGTCAGCTGTGACTAATGAACTTTGTCTTTGAAAGTTAGTGAGCATAATGGTGCGGGGAATCTAGGCAAAACAGCGTTGTTCTGGTAGGTGGCTGAAAAGCAGAGGGCAAGTGAGTGAGTTGTGTTGTTTTCTGAAAATTTAGAAATAGAACAAGGTTGGATTTGAAGCCTGTCATGCTGCCTTCTTGGGCTGAGGAACATCAGCCTGACCCGGATTAACTCCCCTTCTCTTGGCGTGTGCAGCATTATCACAGTTATGATCACCAGTAGAGTTTTCTAGATACTTGTAGTGACAGCTGACCAAAGATAAAAATCCAGTTCACTTAGACATTCTGTAATCTGTACGTAATTCTGTAACGGTGCCTCATTCTTCATCTAGTTCTTTCATCCACACAAGTGTGTGGAAGAAGAGGGACAACTTCTGAGCTCGTTTCCTGCTCCTTTTGTCTTTCTATGTCTTGTTAACTATGCTTGGCTGAAGCTTGTGTTTTTTTGGAGGAGGAATCTAACTATGAGACCTACAGTGTTTCCTGCTTCTGCAGATACAAGATTAGTTTTCTATTGGCATGTGTGAACAGGTGTGTAGGGTAGTACTTTTGTGGCTGCAGGTGAACATGATTTTATGATAATACTCCAGGTGAGATGAGGCCTGGAACTAATCAACTGTTTTTAATAAAACACGAAAGCTGTAACAGTTTTTTTTTTTTAGCACAATCTGGAGGAGCTGACAGATTTGCAGATGCCACTGTCATAAACAACTAATGCTCTCATCTGCTCCTAAAAGCATCTTTAATGACTTTTGAAGTGAAAATATGTCAGAGGTTGCTGAGCTCCTCAATGCTCGAGTGGTTGCATTACAACAGTAGCCATAGGCTGCTTTCTCACATTAGAGTAGGTCTTTTATATCTTGCAGCATCAAGAAGCCTGTCTATCTAGAAAACCAAGGCTGCATAAAAATAAAAATGACTACCTGACTTCTCTAAAGTTCATTTCAGAGACCTGTGGTACATGGGGATATGCAGTGTTTCATGTGGTTTAGCTGGGAGACTCTCTATCCTTTCTAGCCTGAACTATGTTTTTATTCTAACTACTCTCTATATAGATTCTGTATAACATGCTAAAATTCACAGATCTTGTATTACTTGGGCTGGTGAAGGTGACAAGGTGTGGATTTATGTTGTGATTGCTGTTACACTTCACATAAGCAAAATGTCAATGTCTAATATGCAGGTAGTGAATCATGGCAGTGGTGAATTTATTTTCTTGTAGCTACTCTTGCGTTCTTTCTGTTAGTACCCAGTACACTGCAAAAAATGCTGGAAGGCAGAAGTTGTGCTAAAACACTTCCTCTTCTGTGCTACTTGAAGCTTTTGCTGTACTGTTGGTTCAGGAGAAAATATCCGTAGTCACTTGTTTTCTTTGATGCGTTTGTTGTAAATAAGCCATGTGGAATAGTGAACTTGTAGAAGGTTAGATTGCTGAAATGCTTCCACTTTTCAACTGATCAGTGCCATTAATATTAATTAATTATAATTATATTAATGTGACTGTTACTGCATCTGTTTCAAACTTTATTTCCCTTAAACGTTGACTCCACTCTGAAGGCATCAAGAGTATGCAAGAACTGTCTTTCTGAGCTGAAATACTGAAAAATTAGAATTTAAGTCTTCTTGCTGATGAGAACTTCTGCTCTGTATATTGGGACGTACAGAGGGCAACTTGTACAACCTAAATGAGACTCTGGAGAGAGCAAGTGAAACCCCAGGAATGATGAAATTGATGATGACTTGACAATGCCATACATAAGTTCTGGTATTTTCTTCAAGTGAAAGGCTACTTCTTGCAGTGACAAACTAAAGGTGTCCGAAGGAGATGCGGGGGGTGGGGTGGGTGCGGGGTGGGAGGGAGGAAATCCTCTGTATGCTTGACAAGCCAAAAAATAGCAACTGATGGGCAATGTGGAAAAAATCGTTTACCATTTACTTCACTTTCACTGTATACAGTGAAAAAATGACAGATTGATTAGTAAAATGTGGAGTGGCTGTTCAGGAAGAGTGATGAGGAGAAATCAAGAAAGAAACCAAGAACAAATAAAGTGAAGCAGGTGCAATCAGTCAGCTGCTAGAGTTAAGAAGCTGTAGGAGAAGGAGAGAACATCTGGGCTGGTAATAGTCCCATAGATACTCAACTGGAGATTAAAGATGTTCAGTACTGCACAAATTTTTGTACTGACTGTTAGGAAAAAGGAAACAGAAGATCTGTGGTACCTATTTTTAACTGCAAATGACTCTCTGGAATGGGTGTTAGGATATTCCGGTTAAGCACACGTTTTTGTTTAACAGAAGATCACTGAAACATGTTTGTGTGAAACTGCGGAATCTGAAATGACCTGACAGCTTCATGTTGGGAAGGAACCAACCTGACTGCCGTGGTACCTCTGCGTGCGCTGTATTGAGAAGGTTGGAGAACATAACTAAAGTTTGTGGAGAAAGTGTTTCTTCCCCACCCTTCCCCTTCCACCCTTTGGTATGAATTTGTGTTCAGAACTAAATTTTGAAGAAAGCCAGTAAAGCTTGGAATGAGTTGATGTTAAGGTAAATTTTGGCAAGGCTGGAAGTCTTTAACACAGGGATATGTAACATTGTAAAGGCTTTTGAGGAGTAAACTTAGACAATTCTGAATGGCAGCTGAGAAGGGCTTTCTATTTTTTTTTTTTTTTGTAGCAGCAAAGGTGTTTGGAGACATTTGGAAGTTGAAAGCAGCTGTGTATAGTTTTTGGTTTGCTGTTCTGTGACTGAAAAAAACCGTACAGTTTTTGCAGGTCTCCTCATATGGACATGACAAGCTGTAAAAAATAAAGTTGATGTGTGTCTTGGCATGGAACTTGGTTCAATATTTCTGATACTGTTTGATTTTGGGGGGTGGTGGCAGCACAATGTGGAATGCCGGGACTAAGCCCAGTGCCCACTGTTGTGGACTGAGGGAAGGAAGCTGACGTGGGTATGTGCGTTTCCAGAAGCACTATGTTGTTAGCCCCCCTGGGTTTTGGTGTACGACTTGCCAGGCTGTACAAGCGGCCTTCAGAGATCAAGTATCCTAACAATGTTCTTTTTCCTTTCACTGCTGTTACTGCCAAGTGGCCCTCTTTAGTGTCAGAGGGGATGGTAGGAAGGGGGAAAAAATAATCTTGTTTTTGAAGTAGTTCTGTAAACAAAGCTTTCTTTGATTTAACAGCATTTATTAAGGAAATGAGGAGTTGTCTGCTTTGGAAACAACGAATGAGCCTGTCATACAGGGCTGGATAGTATGCATATACCGTAATCCATCGTTCCTCCCACTTCTTATCCTTCAGATACACCAAAGGCAGAGACATCTCATCTGTTCTGTTATGTACTTTGAGGTGGTGTTCCTTCCTGACAACATGTGAATAATGGACTTGTTTTCTGAAGCTCTGGAATTTGTGTACCTTTATTTCAGTGCTATTTATTATATACCACTTCATACTAGGCACTCTACAGTAGTGGTAGCTTATATTTCGTGATGCTTGGTGAATGAAATGCCACCATGTAGCTGAATAACTGTAGTGTTTTTTTGAAGTTAAATACACGTATTAGCTTTTTCTTGGGTACCTGTTTTTCCCAAAGATGTTTTTGCAGTGGGGAATGTGAGAGATGACTTCAGAAAACTTTTTCTTGAAAGCTGTTTGAAAAATCGGAGTCTCGGGAATTCTTTTGTCACTGAGTTTTGTGTGTCACTGGTCGGAAAACGTTTTGTTGCATTAATGGGATAATTAAAAAAATGGAATAAATTATATAGTTTAACTCAAGGCAGCTGACAGTCCTTCTGACTGTCCAGCCTCTGGGATTCATTAGTATAGCAGCGTGCCAAGAAAACAGCAAATTCAGGTGATGGTTTAAAGATCTTTGCTAATGGTAAGAACTGCTTTTGATTGGATGAAGTTAAAACAGGACTCTGTAATTGTTGAGGTTTTCTTTATTTTTGCTTAAGGTTAAATGACACGAAATGTATGCAGTCCTGTTTTTAAGCAAGTCTTGAAGTATGTTTAGATGTTTTGGCAGCCTCTGGATTTTCTTAATCTGCTATATTTTTAGAAAATGATACAGTTCAAGCTATTCAAATTAATCTACTTTAACACTGAGGGTTTTATGTATAATAGTGATGTTTGGATTTAATAAAAGCATCTTTGTACTATGAATCTTCAGCTTTCTAAATATTCACAGTGAGCTGACACAAGATTATAGAGACAAAACATCTAGATGAGGCACTCGAAGTGCTTCATGATGAAAAGAAAATGTATGGTAATGCTGAGCTCCACTGACCAGCATTTCTTGAGATGGTTAACTAACCACAGGTAATACTGGGTTCTTCAGAGCATCTCCATGTAGCCCTGTTTGTGAATACCTGTCCTGCAGGAACCGGGAATCAAGGCTTTGGAAAGTAATTCCACTACTAAGCTGCACTAAAATTCAGCCGGACATCTAAAAGCGAGAAATAGCATCTCCCTAAACCACTCCTTATTTTCAGTGAGTTATACAGAAAAAGAAATTAATGTTCTGCTAGAACATTGAGATGATCAAGAGCTGCCTGACAATCAATGAGTTCTGTTTGTAATAGCTTCATGAAACCAGTACACTTCAAGACCATCCCCCCACCAAAAAAACAAGTCCACCAGCTTGCATTATCTTTTTTCTTATAGTGACTTTAACAACTCTCTTTAGAACAGATTTCTAGCTGAGTGACAAGAAAGTAAATCGGGACATCTTAGCTCAGTGTGGTGCTTGCTATTTGTCAAAGCAAACAGTGCTTTTGCTCCTGAAACTGGTTAAGTTCGCAGTACAGCAGTTTTTGTGTGTGCTGAGTTCACATAGAAAACTGCGATAACTTGAGTGCCATGGTTCAGGATCTCCTGCTATTAGCCATTGGCCTGGAACGTGAGTTCCGGCTTCGCTTAAAGTCATGCTGTATTTGGTTTTGTCCTTACTCTTCATCTATTGGCGTGCAACTCTGTTACTCATGCTAAACATTTTATCACAAGGTCTCTTAAAACTAGTGTGTGTAAGGTTAGAAAGCTGTGTCATTTAGATGCATGTGGACATCACTGCTTATTAATTCCTGTGTGTAATAGCTGGGGGAGCTCCACTAAAAGACTAACATCTCTGGCTTCTATGAATTGCGTGAAGATCATGGTAATGAAGTGTTTTGAATACTTATGAAATGGCGTGCTTTTTGTGGAAGTGGCTATAAATCTGTTTGCTCATTTGTGTTGCCTGTACATGTTATGCATATATGAAGGAAACAGCAAAGGAATTTGAGTGGTAAAAACAGCACACCATGTTTGCAGCCTATTAGTCTGTTCTACAGGTGTCACTAGGAGTCTGTGTGCCCGTGGTGTAATGCACAGTGACTTTAAGGCTGAGGTGGTTTACGTTTAGCTGCAACAGATATCAAAGGCTGCCAGAGCAATCGGGAGTAACTGGAGCCCTGTTGTGCTCTGCTTCTCCCTGGCTCTTGGCTGCCCTTTGGGGATCTGTCCTGAACAAATGCAAAGCTGCAGAGTGGTACAAATCTGACCGTGTGATCTACTGACGCCACACACCTTTCTGTGTTCATAAACATATGCCTCAGCTATTCTTTTCCAAAGATAACCTTGCACAGCACAGAGATGGGGGAAAAACTCTTCAGGTGCAAGCTGACTTGAGTATAAACTGAGAAATAATCTCAGGAAGGGTTTGGTTTGTTTTTAGAGGCAAGTATTCCTACCTAGTTAGTGATGTATCTGATATAAGTGGATAAAGCAGTGTGTTTAGGACAGTGGGGGGAAAAAACTACAGTAAACAAAATGAACCATTGTGTGTTCAATGGACCTTGTAATTCCCTGGTGAGCTGCATTCATATAACCTTTATAGGATGGATTAGCTGTCAAAGAAATGACACTTGTGTTAGTTTTCTTTAAAGTGTTGGGGTTTTTTTTTGGGGGGGGTAAAAAGAAAAATCTTGCTTTCAGCAAGTGTGAGAGATGATTATTAAAAAGCAAAAAATCAGCTTTGTTTATATAGATTAAGAGCACATAAGCCAGTGTGGCTAATCCTCTTTCTAAGAAAGTAAATCACTTGTCTGATGTAATTAAGATGATCACTTCTTTTTAAGCTGCTGTTCCCTGATCTTTTTTTTTAACAAGTTAACTTCCACAAAGCATTAAGCTTATACAGGTCCTTGATAGAGTTATCTTTCTGTGGCTCTTGTGCATGCAGCTGAGAGAACCCTCTTATCTGCAGTGGCAGCAAGCTCCTTGAGGAGCGAGAGTTGGCCATAGGAAAGGATGCTGCTTTCAGCAATAAATTAGTATTGTACTGAAGCTTCGCAAGTTCTCAACGTGTTTTAGAGAGTAATAGTAGATGGAGATGCAAAGGGAAGTTAAGCACGTCTTTGCCACAAAGAGTATTTCTAACATTTAAGTGCTGGTGACATGAGTCTTGACCGTATTAATAACTCTCAAGCTTCTGTCTCACGCGATAGGAGAAGCAATCCTTTTTTTTTTTGTAGCTACTGAATGTCACTGTGCACTGAAGTTTTGTACGGAAGTCCCTAAGGAAGAACTAACAAGAGTTAGAAAGTCCAGATGATACAGTGTGCTGTCAGCTGGTAGGCTTGNAGAAGCAATCCTTTTTTTTTTTGTAGCTACTGAATGTCACTGTGCACTGAAGTTTTGTACGGAAGTCCCTAAGGAAGAACTAAGAAGAGTTAGAAAGTCCAGATGATACAGTGCGCTGTCAGCTGGTAGGCTTGTTGAGGGTGTGAGGAAAGATGACTTTAGCACCAGTGATGCTGTGTGTAAGTCGGTATGTGCTGTTCCTCAGAAATTGCTGAGAAAGTGTAGGGTTTTTCAGGTTCCAGCCTGGAGTTTTTCAGTGACTGACTTGTCTCATATTCAAGACTACTAAGGGAAAGAAGAATAGCAACTTTTTGAGTGAGATAGTTTAATATACAGGGAGAGAAAAGTAATAGATTATACGTCTTGGTTTCCAGTAATTTGTGTTTGTGTATGTCTGATTTTTCCCCTTTTTTGTGTATAAAGGATGAGCTCCTTTTGGGCATGGAGGATTGCAAGGTCAAATCTCCAAATTAATGTCTTGCTCTACAAAGATAGTTCCAGTAAGTCATCTAGTTTTGCTCAGTGTGGTAGCTTGGCTAAAACCGTAATCTGTAATTTATGATGGATTGTGACATATGCCCTCACAGTCTTTTGCAGACAGATGTGAGTCAATGTGACAGCCTGACTAGAAGCCATGTGTCTGTGATGAGGTTGAGGCCAAGATCAAGCTGTTTAATTGTGCCCTTGTCATGGCTTACTAGTGTAGACCTCTTGCAGTGTCAACTGGCTACATGACTCTGGGATATCTTCAAGCGTACATGGAAAAAGCTGATGTCCTTCAGCAGAGGACTGGGAGCCTCTTTTAAGAAAACAGTAAGAGACTGATATGACTTGTCTTAATTCAGTGTAGCTTAGGTGTGACAGACATTTATGAAGGTGCCGAACTATTGCTTCAGCTAGGATTTGCTGTCTGGGGCTAATAATAATTAGTGATCACACAGCATAGGCCTGTCAACTGCTGCTTTCTGGATATGGGAGGATTGCATCAAGTCTGAAGGTTAACCACTACGTAAGGACACTGATTTAACTCCCTTGATAAGGTAGGGGGATCACTGATGCAGTTTGAGCATGTTGAGCTATCTGGATCATATCAACCAACTTTAATGCATAGCTGCATTTGCTTCATGCACAGTTAAACACTTGATCACATGTGTTAGAAACCCAGTCATTGGAAACCACATAAGCTTGGTTTACTTTTTTTGTTTCACTAGAGCCGAACTGCTCACCACGTAGAAATGTCTCTAACAAACCAACTAATGTCCGAGTAAGTTGTTATAGTACTTCTAATGTGAAGTGATATGTGCCTTTCTCTGTGAGAGGGCATCTAGTTGATGTTGCTGTTGGAAAAGTCAGTTGACAGAGAACTTCTCAGCCCTGTTGGAAGTGCTGCATACAGATGCGTTGTGTTATGATGCTCTCATGTGCTTGAGAGAATGCTTCACAATCCACTTTAAATAGAAACTTCTATCTTGCACGGCTTTAAAACCCATTGAAATTACAAATTTATGTGTGGCTCCATTTCACTAAAATATTTCTTATTTAAATGGGAGGAGGGGAAAGTATAATGTTGGTGAACAGAAAAGGTACTTCAACATGCAACTGTTGCATGTTGACTTGGCAGAAGTGTGTGCCACAAGGGACTTTACCAAACTGTCCAGATGTTTTCTTTGTGGACAGCATGCTTTAGAATGCACATCTTGCAAAATTAAACCTTTCAGCCTTGTGCTGGTATAGCCAATACATTTATTTCTGAAAGTAGTAGTAGTTCTCTATGTGCACCTTTGCACTAATAAATATGTGACTATGAAGAAAGTGTAGAACTGGTTGCACATCTGCCAGTCTTCAAAACATTTACCCGCCTCATCCTGCCCTTTGCTTTTTTGCAGAGGCTTGTTTATGCAAATGTCAGCCTTTTTGATTGTTTCTTTGGTGCTGATAGTTAGCCCCTAAAGGTGTTGTAAGTTACTTGTTTTTCATTTTCTGCACAAATACGACTTGCCATTGGAAGTTCAGCCTGCATTGGATTTAATCTTGTGTGCTTAATGCCATCTTTCCTGTATGGGTAAGGTACTCTTTTAATAAAGACACTGCTCCCATACAAACATATTATGTGTTACAGTGCTGTCCTTTTGTGCAAATATTTAATGAATCTACATCAACTGAAAGCAAACCCCAGACTTCATGTAACTGTCACTGAGGGTGTGGATCAGTTACATTTAAAGAAAAAGCAGAGTTACGTTTTTACCACTTTCTGCTTTGCTACCAGAGTTCTTACAGGAGAATGTTTGGAAGTGTATCACAGATAACTGAATCCAGACAGAATAGGCGGTGCACACCAACATATGCCTATATTGACTTAAGGGCTTTGAGGTTTGGTGTGTCTTACTTTCCAGATAGACATGCAGAAGAAGATGGAGCTAAATGTTTTCTCCCAACCACTAGTGAGCTGGTAACTGCTTGTGAGTTTGTATTACTTTGTATTATTCAAGTTGTTAAAGTAAGCAACTATGACTCGCAACACTAATGGGTCTCGGTAGCATCCTCTTTAAATATTGAAGATTTTCTTCTGTACCTTGCTGTTTGGATTGAAGCCCTATTGTTTCTTAGGGTAGCAAATTACGTGTGGTGTCTTGGGGAGCAGGGAAGGGGAAATGCTGCAAGGTAAGTACTACACACCAAGCCTAATGTCTCCATGCAGAAAACATTGTCTTTTGTACTTGCGTGAAAACTTTATATGCTTGTCCCCTGGTATTAGAAAACTATAGTTCCTACTCCCATCTGATAAGCAATTGTCACTATATCTCATGCAGAGAGATTCTTGAATGACAATGCGATGAAGTACTTGCTGGTTGTTGTGCAGAACTTTCATGGTTTGCTTGTAGTAAATTTTTATTTCCAAGTTCTGCAGGAAGTACTACAAAAGGCTACTGTAATGCTCGACTAGAGAAGCTGTTGCCTAGCACTGGTGTAGAGAATTCAAAACTCTGCATTCAGGAGAATGTAGAGTAAAAATTGTGTGACTGCTTAGTAAGCTAATGAAAGTTAGCTAATGAATTTGTGATTTCCCACTATGAACTTATTTTAATTCTGCTTGATGCTGAATGTGCTGTAGACACCTATGAAAAATAGATTTTCACTTTTTGGTAAATAAAATGGATGCTGCTGAAGACTTAACACCTGACTGCTCATGAAAAGGCATTCTTTTTCCAGCCAGTTTCTAAAGCTGGGTGAAGGAATACTGTGCTGATGGTACTGTAAGTTTTGGATGAAGGCTCATAGTTATCGCAGGAGGTACTTGATTGATTTGAACATACTGGAATAGTTGCATGAATGCTGGGGTATTACCAAGACACAGCTCTTGCAGTGAAGGTGACCTACTTTGTATTTGAAGGAATCTAGCGAAATAGCATCACTTGTAGTCTTTTAGCTTTACAGAAAATTATCATCTTATTTCTGTCAGGCAATGAACAGTTGTCTAACACTGTAATGTGTTTTTCCTCTCCATTTTTGAACTTTCATTGTTAATTAAAAGTTCTCTGTATTACAGGGAGGTTATACAGTAGGAATTGAGTCAGAGATGATACAGTGTAGTTCTTGCCTCCATGTGACCTTAGTTGACCATTTAATGTACTTCAGTACAATGCACACTGCTGTTCTGGAAGAAGGATTTGTGTATTGAAATCCTTCTTGTCCCTCAGATCGAGGTACGATAATCAGGCTTGAACAAGAACTTAGTAAATACGCTATCCAACAGCATTTTTATTCTGGTACACAGTCACAAAGTCTTGAATCCCTCTGAAGGCTCACATTAAAATAACCCACCAAACAAGGCACTGATCAAGTTTCTTTAAATACCCAAAGCACAGCTCCTTCTGGGTCACAGCTAAACCAGCAACCATTCCTATGGACCCTAAATCATGAAATCTCAAGCCAGCAGAAGCAAGCATAGCAACCATAGCAGCTGGCTGCTGACTCGCCAAGTAAACACACAAATACCCTAGGGCCTCAGCCTACTTACGTTGTGTCTTCGTTGTCACTATGCATGCCACTGAAGTGAGAAGACTTTGATTTATGAATTGACAATTATGTGTCCCTGCGGACCAGGCTGCATCGCAAATAAAAATTGAGAATGTATTCCTTTTCTTGTTCTCCTTGTTTGTTATTGCTGCTTTCTCAAACTTCGGTCTCTGGTACTTTCATGCACCATACCAAGTCTTTCCTTGTTTTACAAAAACTTAGGAAGAAGGGCGAGCCTCTGCATTTTTTCGCCTTCCTCCTCTCCCAGACTTAAAGGGATTTTTTTTTTGCCACTCCGTTTTGTTTTGGGGGGACCTGCAGAACTGTGTGGGATACACTGAGGAAAAAGTTGAAACGTAACACTGTAAGACCTATGGAAGACCTTTGTAACACAAGAATAACTGCATTTTGCATGAGCGTTCTGTGGGTTGTTAGGACTGACTTGCTGCTTTCTTCATCAGTTCTCTTGGTACACCACTCTTTCTCTTTAATGTGTAACATAGTCTTCAATGGCTCCCACTCAGTTATGTGGCTGAAAAGTAGGGGCTCCTATTTACAGCCCTGTTCATGGGCTGCTGATAGCCATATCACTAAATTTAATTTGGACCAAATGAGTTAGTTCTGGGCTTTTTGCAGTAGCTTTAGAGGCATGTGTTGTAGCACTGTTGAACTCAATTATGGTGTGGACTTCTCTGTTCATCAGTGGACATCAAGTGGTGCTCATGTCCTCAAATGGGGATAGTTCATACCTCCTGAAAAACATTGAATGGCAGATACCATGACCTCCGGACCAGAGTGCAACCTCAGTAAATCTGAGTGGTACAAAAATGGGAAGTGTAGTTGATGCAGCAGATGAGCCACAGAGTTTATTAAGGGAATGAAGCATCTCTTCTGCAAGGAGAGGCTGAGAGTGCTGGGTTTTAGCCTGAAGAAAAGGTGCCCCAGATGGGATCTGATCATTATTTATAAACATATGATGGAGGAGTGTGAAGAAGATGCCTCCAGACTCTTCCCAGTGGTACACAGTGACAGGACAAGAGACAAGGGGCACAAGTTGAAAGAGAAAATTCTTCCTGAGCATAAAAACCAATGTACTTACTGTGAGAGTGGCTGAACACTGGAACAGGTTGCTCAGAGAGGTTGTGGAATCTCTGTCTTTGGAGAGACTCAAAATCCAAGTGGAACAGGATCCTGAGCAAGTTGCTCTGGGTGACTCTGCTTTGAGTGGGGAGATTGGACTCAACAATCTCTAGAGGTTGCACCCAGCCTTGTCTGTTCTGTGATTTGTGATGCCTGTATGCCTCATAAGCTTCATAGTTGGCTGCAGTCCTTGGCTAATCCAGTGATGATGCCACTTTGTAATTAACTGAAGCAGAGCATATTGGCAGAGTGTGCAGCCACGGAGAAGGTGTTGGTGTTCATCATCAAGTGCCTTTGACTTGCATGATGTGCTGCATTTTTGGCTAGGTAGGAAGTGATTTGTCTGCAACAGATGTTTCTTCCTTGTGCTCAGGTTCTGGTCTCGTTTAAGTCCAAGAAGTGATAGAGCAAATCTGTACTACAAATCTGAAGTACTAGAGCACATCTGTGAATGCTTTCCCCCTGGTGATGGAACATACGGAAATAACGCTTATCTTGATTTAGATAAGCAATTGCCTTTCCTGTACAATCATCCAGGGTTAGTAGGAGTAGAAGCAGGCACGGAATGTAACAGATTTTACAATATGTCTCTCTAAAGCTCCGTAAGGCTATGCAGAAACAAATGGAATGGAAAGCTGTGTTAAATGTGAGGTTAGTAATTGCTAATAGTTTGTCATTTTTAAACTGTACAAGGCACTTGCAGAAACAAAGCATTTAAAGAAAAAAACAGCACCGAAGGGAAGAGCGCACAGAGCAGGTAGCAGAATGGTTGCTGTACTTTTTCCCTGTGGTCAGATGCTCTCTTAAAGCTCGCTCAACTCTTTTAAATTAACTTTGTGTTTTCAGCAGCTCAAGAAAAGTAGATCAGTGTCCCAGTCCAGCCTTTGCTGAGGATTCTCCTAGGAGTGGAAGGGCTGCCTCTTGTCTGGGGTCAATGCTGGGACTCTTTGTCTCCTGCTAAGGTTCTTTTCCCAGTGCTGTTTCCAGATCATGTTCTAGACTGCTATTGGAGAAGCCTTCCTTGTGGGGATACACTAGTAGCTGTTGTAGCAGGGCTGAGACAGTGGGCAGACTTGTTTGTTTTTGACTTGAAATTAACTTACTCCTTTAGCTGTGAATTCTAAAGCTGACTATAAACTATGAAACTCTCCCATTTTCAGCTTTGTTTCTTACATTTCAGCCTGTTACTCGTTTTTATGAACCAGAGGAAAAAAACATTGTAGTCTGCCTTGTTAAACAAAATTTCATTTTAATACCACAAGCCTGTGAGCCTAGCTGCCATAAATCCTTTTCCCTTGTTCTTTGATTTTTTTCTGATCTGCTTTTGCTCGTAGACTGCCAAGAGCCATTTTGTTTGCCATAGGTATCGCTTTATACTTCGGGGTTTAAATAACTATTTTTACTACTTTGTGTGTGCTTTACTCTTTCATTATCAAATAGCTTTAAAATAAAAAAGTGTTTTAACAGAAGCTCTTCCAGCTGTGGGTTTTTCTCTTCCCTTTGGTTGTAAGCTCTTTGGTATTGCTGTAGGGATTTCTGTAACTGGATATCTGAGACCTGCTTCAAAAATTAAGATACTGTAAAGTGTACTAGACTTTAAAATCCTGGATATTTTAGCAGTGACTGAGTTTCAGACTTAATTTTACAATGAAGTTAGGTTTGTGCCATCCTTTTCCATTGCACTAGCTGAGCATATTCATGCCCTGTATGGGGGCTCCCTCTGGTGAGCTGTTCTGAAAGTCCTTTTTCTTCTTAGTTTTTGAAGAACTTCACGTGTTTTCTTTTGAAGTGCAGTTTTTGTCCACTAAATCTAACGTGTTTTTCTGCACGTGTGTGAGATGTAAGGTCCGTTTTCCTTTGATGTGAGCTAGAAGGAGTTGTAAGTCAAGCTGAGGGATAGGAATGTCTATTTGCTGTACTTAGCATTAAGACCATGGCTGATGAACTTCATCATACTTCAAGAAAAATGTGCCTAGAAAGAGCTCAGAGACATTGGGAGCATGATTAAAGGCCCAAAGGATGTCGCCTAGGAGAAAAAGCTAAAGGAAGTTGCGTAGACAGAGGGATGGAAAATAGAGTGGATCTGGAGGGGAAAAATGGTGGTGGGACAAAAATTTTCAACTGATTTATGTTGGAGATTTTAAACTCAAATATATTCCTGAGACTGGGGCCGGGGGGAGAGGAGGACCTAGAGTGTTTGTGGTGTCTCCACTGTTGCATGTCTTCAAAAACAGCCTAAAAACCCAGATTTTGGGAAGGATGTAACAGGATCAACTCTGTTCTTTGTGCGTGTCGGGTATACACGTGATTTAGCGACCATTGACTTTGCTTTCTGATAGGAGCTACAGTAACCTTGTTTGCAATACTAAAATTTAAAGAATACTAAAATTAAAAAACCAGGGTTTTAAAAATATTTTGCTTGATTTCTGTATTTGATATTGTTCAGTGTATTGCTACATTTCTCTAGCAGATGTTGTTTCTTGATTTATTTTTTTTCCTGTCAAAATCACCCTAGAGAAGGGATGGATGAGATCTGAATTAGGGCTAGTTAGGCAGAGGAGGAAAGTTTGAGAATTATTTAGATCAAAAACCTGGCAGAGAGGCTGATTAAGGCACTTGGGGGAAAAAATTCAAAACTTAGTCTAATGAACTGCTTCCGTGTTGTGCCTTTTAGGGTTCTGTTAGGTCCTCACCTGCTTGTGAATATGCAGATTTTTGGTATGTGTTTGTGGGGTTGCTTTACACCTCAGTGTCTCACTTTGCAAACTTAATTTCACGTCTTTTGCACTAATAGACTTGAACAGGTGGAAGTTTCCGGTAGAGTTTCTGTTGTGTGATGTGAGTGGAATTTAGAAAGGTATTTCAGAAGTTTGTGAGTATTCCATTTACCCTCCTCCTTAATAGTTTTCTTTGTGCCAATTACTTCTTTGAATTCATCTGAATCTGAAAGCTCTAAATGTTTGTGAAATCTACCTGTATGGGAGATCTTTGTTTTGCTGATGCTTTTAGCCCAAAGTCTTGAATTAAATAGGGCCCTTTATTCCAGAGCCAGCGGTGACATTAACTGGTCCTGGGAAGTCATCGGGAATGAAGACTCTGACATTGCACTGGCTCAGAAATCAGATCGCCAGACATTACATGAACCTACTTTGTAAAATTCACATTGAACAAAACAGAAAAAGGGTTTATTTGCTGTTGTTGTGCACATGTAATTGTAATGAAATATAAGAAATGTTAATGTGCTTAAATTGCAGTTTGAGTCCATAATCCTCCCTGTACAAGCACTGTACATAACCGTTTGCACTAATGTAGAGATTAAGGAAGAAAGAATTCATAACAAAAATCACTGTGTGAGAGTTGAAGGGGAATCAAGATGGCAGAACTAATGCTGGATTATCGCTGCTTTGTGAGAGTTCATCATGTCTCACTGCGGTTTTTTTGTGTTTTTGTTTTTTTTTTAAGGAGCATCTCCCCGTAAAATCTTCTCTCTTTTACTTTTTCAGTGAGGTGGACGTGGGGTAGAGGTGGGGGCAGAGTCTTACTCCAGAGGGAAGGAAAGCCCCGGAAGCAGTCTCCCCCCGCCACCCTCAAAGGCAGAAGTTATTGCTCATACTTATGCTCGTACTTAAAACTGCCACAGTCCTATTTCAACAGCTATTTTAGCATTTAACTAACCATGGCTTGATTAAAAACGATAATCTGAAGGCATCCAGGCATCTTGTGCAGGTGCTTGCTATGTGTTCAGTTTTGCTTGTGAGCCAGGAGAGCTGTGGTGATGAAGGAGATGGGAGCAGTTCTTCCAGCAGGGAGCAATCCTTCCTTCCTAGGCAGTCTTCACTGCCCAGCTGGATGATCTTAAACATGTTCTATTGCCTCTTAAATTTTACTGTAGCTGTGCTGGCATTCCTGTGGAGGTACTTCAGAAAATTGAGTCTCTTATTCTGCTTGCTTCTTTGTCCTGAGAACTTCTAATATTCACAGTCAGAGACCAAACAAAATATTTTCTTGTCTGTGGTGCCTCCTTCTAGAACTGAGATGGACTTTGTAATAGCTTTGATGTAGTGTGGTTTTGGTTTGGATGTAGTGTGGTTTTGGTTTGGGTCTTTGTTGTTGGTGTTTTGGGTGTGGTG
>VZSC01000357.1:42184-58139 GCA_013398225.1 Steatornis caripensis | reverse complement strand
GGGGGTTTTTTTTTTTTTTTTTGGTAGGCCTGGAATATATCTGAATTTTCCTGGCTTTCTAACTGTTCTGCCTTTAAGGTGTTCTGGACAACTGATTTGGAAACAGCCTCGAAAGTTCGATTTACTTGGCAAGCAGGCTTTCTTGTATCTTAAAAACTTAGGCCTTTGAGTCTAGGGACTCAATTCCTGTTTTGTTTCTTGTATTGAAGACTAGGTTACATAGCAACCACTTCAGGATTTATTTGTTGAGGATGTATGTAAAACTGTTCCTTTAATGAGAGCACAAAATATTCTCACTATGCTACAAGTGCAAGGAAAATCTATTGCTGCTAGGATTTTTATTAATGTGCTAGTATGTACACATGGTGTGCATCCTTTGTGAAATACACAATGCCCTGGAATTGCTGTTTTTTCCTTGCTGAGTTACAGTACCATGAATTACAGGATTATACCTACAGCATTTGAGTTTCTTGGGCATATTTGAGGATTTTCATACTTATTCACAGATCTGAGATTCATCATGACCTTGCGCAGAGACTTTGAAGTAAATAAGTGAAGGGGTTTTTTTAATCTGAGAAGCAGATGAAAATGTGTGTGGTGAAGGAAGATATGGGACACAAAAGTGGGAAACGAGTTATTTGTAGCGGCCAGGAATGACTTCAGCGTGCCTGCCAAGATGACAATTGACTACAGGAGAAGAAAATCTCCCAGATCAGATATCAGTTTTGACTTTGTTGGGAAATGTTGTCTGTCAGCCCCAGAGATTTAACAGATGGCAAAACTGTTGTCTCTCCTATGAATATTCCCATGATATTGGGATTACTTTTGTAATCAGCAGCATATTAGTAGATGTGTTGAGTGTCTTTGCGAACAAGTCTTGGCTCTCCATGACTTCCATCAATGTTGAGCATCCTTCTGTAACAACCAGAACGAAATAAAGTAAGTGCAAGCTGACATCCTCTGTTAAATCAGACTTTTATTGAAAAAAAAAAAATGAGGGTAATCTATCAAAGATGTACAAGGCAGCCTATGCTTTTACTGCTGAGCTGTATGAAAGACAGCAATCATGAAAGCTTTTCAAAGAACTGTGGGGCAGGTAAAGGACTCGCTGAAGAGGGTGTGGTAGATCATATAGGAGTGAGGTGGTTTGGTGTTTGTTTTTTTTGTTTTGTTTTCTTCCCGAGGCAGTGAATTTACTAATGCTTTTCTATGGGGAAGGAGTTTCAGGACAACCACACTCAAATATATTCAGCACTTGCAGAGAGTGAGAGCTAGAGACAAACTTGTGAACACTGTGGAGGATGAAAAATTGGGAGGCAGCGCTGGTGTGCACAACATCGTGTTGCGAGGCACCCTATGGAAAGAGTTAGATGACCTTGCTGGTGACTAAGGGACATCTCTGCTTTCTGTCTGACTCGGAAATTAGTGATAATGAGAATAAGCTGCTTTCTTTCATTGCATGGTATCTGTTGTCTTCATGGCTCTTCCTTGTGAATTTTTTTTTTGTTACTTGTTTTTTGTATCATATTGGCACCAATACTGTAGTATCCAAATGGTACTTTCTGTTTAAACTTAAATGGTTTTAGTTTGGAGATTTCAACATGTTTGATTTGGTGGTAACTAGTGTTGCAGTAACTTGGGCAGGATGTTAAGGGAGAAGCCTCTGTGCTGCCCGAGCGTTCACACGCAATTCAAGGCGCTCACACCACCTGAGGCTTTCACTCCTGGGACTGTAGTCGCTTTGCAGCAGGTGACTCCAGTGAGCTGACGGGTGCCCCTTTTGACTCCTTGCTCACACACACTCACTTTGGGCACTTCCTCCTCTTTTTAGGCTCAACCCTAGGTTTCCCATAGCAGAGTCTCAGGCATTGAATCTTATTTAAAAAAAACCTGAATATTCAGATGGTACAGCAGAAAAACAGCTCGAGCTGGGTGCCGCTGGAGAGGGAGCCCAGAGAAAGATATCCTTGGGCAATTATTCCCCTACAGTATATGCGCCCGCCCCTCATGTGCTTTTCACGGGCCTTTTTGGTCCAATGGTGATTTCTTGTCTGTGGTCTCATAACACCTCATTGGATTCCTTCTCTGTCACCAGGCAGGCTGTTAACTGTTCTTATCTTGTTGAGCTGGAGAAGGACTTTGAACAAGGACTTGTAGTGATAGGATGAGAGGGAATGGTTTTAAACTGAAAGAGGGTAGATACAGATTAGATATTAGGAAGAAATTCTTTACTGTGAGGGTGTGAGACACTGGCACACAGGTTGCCCAGGGAAGTTGTGGATGTCCCCGCCCTGGAAATATTCAAGGCCAGGTTGGAAGGGGCTTTGAGCAACTTGGTCTAGTGGAAGGTGTCCCTGCCCATGACAGGGGTGGTGGAATGAGATGATCTTGAAGGTCCCTTCCAACCAAAACCATTCTATGATTCTACGAGTTGCAGCTTCTGCTGACAGTTGTAGCCTCTGCATCTTCTGGTTTGTGCTTCTTGCACTTGATACTGTAAAGTCATAGACTTAGGATAAACATTACTTAGGAACAACTAAAACATCAGTGTGTTATCAACATTATTCTCGCTAAAGCCAAAACACAGCACTGTACCAGTGACTAGAAAGAACGTTAACTCTATGCTAACTGAAAGCATATCTAGGTGAAAGTCCACAGCTTGTGGCCTAAGGCTTCAGAAAATTTGGCTACTAATGCTAAGCAAGTTAGCTACTAGTGCTAAGCAAGGCTATTGATCCGAAAAATTCTTAACATAGAAGGTGGTGGAGGAGGATGATGATGATGTGCGTTTTAAATTAGGCAGAGCTCCAGTAGGATGCTGACTGGGGAGGGATGGGGAAAACAGCTGTCTGGCAGAATGCAGTTAACATGAAAGCAGATAATAAATCAGACTCTAGAAATATGTCACAGAGGCTGATTTTTATTTTAATACAACTCGACAGCTAACTGCAATGGTTATCTTCTGTGGAAAAATGGATGAACAATGTAACTTTTAGGTGAGTGTGATACAAGGTTTTTATTCTGATAATAAAAGCTTGATCTGTTTCCACAGAAACACTCTTGGCTTTGGTTAAGGTGCTGACGGTGATCTGGTGGCAATGGAACAGTCCCTTTAGGGGCCAAATACAGAAATTAAACTCCTGAATACACACACCTGAATACAAGACTACCTTTATGCTAATGTATGTCACAGTGGCAACATATCTTTTACTGAATGTGGCATGGATTTTGCAGTAGGCACATGATAGCTGATCTAAAGTAGAAATTAGTGAGACGGGTTATTTTGGAGTGGTTGAGATAATGATTTCTGATACCAGTCATTTGCACTGAAGTTACAAGAGCAAGATCTCGAATACATGCAACTTTCTTATTTCTCACAAATTTAAGCAGCTGTTTATGAATTGGTGAAAATTGCTTAAAATGAAGGAGGATATAAAAAAACTAGAGAGCCAAATTTGGTTGGTCTGCTTCTACCTTCTCACTAGATCTTCCCTTCAGGTCTTTTTGCTTACAAATCAATTTCACTTGTTTTGAAGATTGAGAACTGTTCCCACTTAAGTTGTTGCTTTAGCAGTTCAGTTCTATTTTTGGCCAATATATGAACTCAAGCCTCTTGATGCTTTGCTTGTGTCAGAATTAATTTTAAAAAATAATAATAAAAATCAATTAAGCAATCTTTCCTTATCTTTAGTTCTTAGTTAATGATGTGGATGTCTAATGCGAGACTGTGTTAAGCTTTTGGCCAATACGTGTATGTTGAAGTGTTTGACGTAACTGAACTGTTATGTACATAGAGTATGATGGGAATGAAGTGAATTGGTGACACAAAAATTAAGAGAATAAGGGACCTAGTATAACATTGCTCAATAACAAATCTTTTGAAAGCTAATGTATGTTGTGTCTTCACCCCGCTTCTAGTTGAGCCATTTTAGGTGGCAAAGCTCCAAGTTTAAATATGTTTTTGAGCAGGCTTGCTTTCTCTCCACTACCAGCTGCTAGGGCTAGTTCTGAATTCTAGGGCTGGTGGCAAATGGTATGCTCGTGTGTTGTATGCATTCAGAATAATTCTGGTTTGGATAAATTACTGCTTCAGTAGGGGGATTATCTTAACGATTCATTTTTTTGGTAATTTGCACCCTTGTGGTTACCAAAGATAATTATTTGATGAGTCTAGCTCCACAAATCTGTATATTTATAATTTTTTTAAAAAAAGTCGAATGGTATGTAGGCAAGGAATTTGTCCTTGATAGTAGCTTGCATTTGAAAACAAATAAAAAGCAAGTGTGTGATTTTTTTTTTTCAGGGAAATGCTGGTATCTCTGTGGGTTACTGGTGCCCTCTCGAGGTGAAACCGAAAGATGCATCAGTCTGCCAGCAACAGTGTAACTGGAACTGTTCATACCTGCACTTCTAAGTAGTGATCTTAGACCCGTGTTTGTAATCTGTTTGTACTGCTTTCTTGTTTTGTAGGTGAAAACACTAAAGAAGATCCGCAGGGGAAGAAAAGTCTGAGCGAGAAAGTTTCTCTGTATAGAGGTGACATTACGCTGCTTGAGGTTGATGCCATTGTTAATGCTGGTAGGTGGTTAAATGTTTTATGTTGTAACGTCTCAAAAATCCTTTATAGTGCCACATCAGAAATTCGAACTTCGAAAAGTTGCATAAAATTGGTATGTCCTGTGGAAATCTGTTGGAAACTACATATTTTTTCCCAATTTTGCTGTATTGCAATCCGTTCATCCTGTGTGCCTTTATTGTGACAAGGATTATTGTGAAACTTTAATAGCGTCGTCACCAAGGAAAAAAATAATGCTTTTATATCCATCTTTTGACTTAACTCGAGCTGCTGAGACTTCACACTTCATATTGTAGAAGCCTGGACTTTGGCACTAAGCTATGGCAGTACATTCTAGTCTGTTTTTATAAATCAAGCCATTTGTGGGCTAGGTAGAGTGAAAACCATAACAACAAGGTGATAGGAAGACTGAGTTTCTGTTTTATGTGAACATGGAATATTTTGCTTTCTTGTAGGGAGATTGTATCTTTCAAATTTGTGGTCATGATCTACAGAGTTCTAAATATTTTATTACCTCTTCTCGCTTAGTGACCACATCTCCATGTGTGCAACTGAGGTGAAGAATTGTGCGTAGCATCTTCTTGTGACTAAGGGGTGGGGGAAATGGCTAAGCAATTAATTTCTTTGTGTGTTAGGTTATAATAAGCTAATTTGGCTGGTTGGGAAAGACTATGGGAAGGTTTCCCCCTATACACACGCGCCATGCGATTTGTGTGTCCTGAGACTGGAAATCTTTTTTCCTACCTAGTATTTGTCTGGCATTGTTCTTAGTTGTTAGTGGTATTGGTTCATTTTCAAGAACTAATTTTTGGTGGTATTCTTTTATTGAAAGGAAACATATTGCAGTATCTTCTCTGTGATGGAATAAAGTGCAGAGATTCCCAAGGTTGTGTTGGCCAAAATTGTTGTGTTTGGTTACCACAGTAAAAAACTATGGGGGGGCACTGGCTCATGTCTGTGAAGGGTACAGAAATGTTTGCTCATACAGCGTGGAAGTCAGTAAGCAGACTCTCTTGGGTTGTTTGATTTTTATTTCTCTCTGCCTAAGTCCCCACTTCACAGGGGAGACACGCTACTGGGTTTTGTGGAGGACGGATAGAATCCTTTTAAACTTTTAAACTTATTGTGGAGGATAGCTGGAAAGCTAAATGAGGAGGAGGATGTTTTGGTTCAAGACCCATATTATGTATGTAAAAAATCCTATTGCTGCACTGAGAGATTTTTAAAAAAAAAATTTTAAACAAAGCTTCAGTGAAACTGTAGTCTCTCTTGGATGGTATCTAAAAACATGTTTCTGCACTCTGTAACACTTTTTCAAAGAACGCCGTTGTTTTTCCTTCTGCAATTAAAATGATCTAAGCCTTAAAGAGATAAAGCAAAGAGTAGTCACAGTACCAGCTTCTGTCCATAAGTTGAATAAAATGCAGCCCGTTGCACGTGGACTAGGAGACAGACTTTTTAGAGGTAAATCTGTGCAAGCTCTTTTTATACTTAAAGCCTTTTGGTTACCCCAAATGTTAATGACTGACACTCTCCCTACTGCAACTAGCTTCCAACTAGCAGGAGGAGGAAAGGAAGAGACCCTCTTGAGACTCTCTGAATTCAGGAATTCCATTAACTATCTCCTGCAATAAATAGTTTAACATACAGCAAGTCATAGACGAATCAAAGCCCTAGGAAGATACAGTTTGAATGCTTTAATTTACATTGACTTATGCAAACAACAAAATATGCTTTAATTAAAAAGGGAATGGTATGGCAAATTCTGGGGCTCTGGAAGGATTCCAGGTGGTTCAGATCGCCTCCAGATTTGGGTACAAACATATGGACAAAAAACCCCTTTTATTTTCTAATACCTGCTTGTGTGAGGGGTTAAATGGATTTATTTGATTAAACAGGGGTGTGAGAATATGGGGGGTAACTTGCTTCTAGCACTGACTTTATGTACAGCAATGTCCTCCTTTGGACATTGAGGTAACAGTGTGACTGTTCAGAGTACAGCCAAGTCTATTTCTGAGCTATACTACACAAACACTTCTGTTAAATTTAGTAGCTTACCTTATGCTCTGAATTCTGTTTCCCTTTTGAATTTCTTATCTATAAATGAGACAGTTAAAGTCATAACTGAATTTCTTCTGTTATGCTAACAAAGGTGTTAATGGTGATCTTACCTAGCTAAACACCAAGATATCACAGATGAGTACTGCTACAATGGTATCCCCCTTTCTCCTAGGCTTTAACAGACAAACTGAATGTTACTTACTTTCCAAAAATGTTTTACAAATATTTTGTGCTAGAAGAGGAGGACTGTGGAAACAGTGGAAGTAGAAGTTTGTGTCTTTGCTCATTGTCAAAACAGCCATGTGGAAATAATTTGTGATCAGAGGGAGGATCTGTTTTCTGGCTTCTGAAGAGGGAGCTAACCTGAGATGCAGTGTGACGGAGAAGGTCGCTGCAAAAGGGAGCTGATGTGCCATTTTGCTAAAGTTGATGTCAATTATCTAAATTAATGTGTTACCCTACCAGAATGGTTCCGTAAAACTTCCTTGCTACTGATTGCGTTGCAAACAGGTATGAATTTAACTTCATGTTTTGCCCAAGGTGTCCTGTTACGTTAATTTCCTTTCTCCCTTTTGTTAAGGATCCAGGTAAGACTTGTACAAAAATCTTATTTTTACTCCTACATCCTTTTCTGCTCTTTTGGTATTACACTCTAAGAATGTGAACAGGCTGTCCCTGAGGCATGTACTCCATGATAACTGGCCTTTTTAACAAATCAAATATTCCTGGATGACGCTTCATCCTGATGCCAGAAGTGCTTCAAGCACCTGGAAGCCTGATAACCAGAGTCAGCTGACTTCCTGTGGGAACTGAGCTCGGGGAATGTGTGTGTGTGTTTAGGAGAGGGAG
Organism: Steatornis caripensis; assembly: GCA_013398225.1. NCBI lineage: Eukaryota > Metazoa > Chordata > Aves > Caprimulgiformes > Steatornithidae > Steatornis > Steatornis caripensis. The sequence goes on along the minus strand of VZSC01000357.1, from coordinate 50,653 downwards.
AATGGGGGATCGTTTAGTCCCTCTGCCCCTTTCCTCTCAGCTCTTCTAATTTATTAATTTAACCCATTTTATTCAGACTGCAGGCATTTCCTAACAGTAAGCATTTCCATGGACCAAATGGGCTATGTGAGAAAAATTGTTTCAGAGAATACTAGAATACTAACGCTGCTAAATGTGTTACACTTACTGCCTCCCCAGCTCTGTCTACCGTAATGTTTTTAAGCTGCTTTCTCCAAGGTGTGATACAGATTTAGGGAGCAAGTCTTTCTGCTGGCGGTTAATTTAGCAGCAGTCCAAAATATGTGGTGTATGTCCTGAGTTGTGACTCTTGGGAAAAAAAAAAAGCAGCTTCCCTCTGAGTCTGCTTGCCTGCTGTCTCTGCTTATTTACAGTCTGATACGAAGTAGTGGTCTCATGCCTTAGGTGGGTCTGATGCAGTAACACTGGTTCTGACTGAAGTTTTCAGGGCCTATTGCAGAAACAAAAAGTGTTAGTCCGCTGGTCATGGGGCTGCTTCTGCTCACTTTTAGGCCTCTTCAAGTATGTTGTTTTTGTAGAGCAACCAATCCCAAATACAGATGTAAGCAGTAAAAGCCGCAGTAAGGTTTGAAAACTAAATTGTGCAATATTTATAGTATGAGCTAAGCAGTGAATACTAAATTTCCTCTGCATTTTTAATAAATACAGGAAAAAATATGTCGCTATTTATATTGTATGCAGTAACTTTTAAATCTGAAGTACATAAAGGAGTTGCATTTTTGGATTGAGTGTGCTATGTATGTCCATGTACCTGACATACCTAGAGCAATTAATCACCTCAGGTATTCATTCATTTCTTACCTGCTAATAAATTTTACTGGCCCAGTTCTAAGGTAAGAAGGCATGTACTAATGTGCTTGTGGGTGAGTTTTTACTAGGCACAAGATCACGGGGAAATGAATATGGTGGGGGGGAAAAAAGGATTATCCTTATTTTTATTTGACTGGAGGGAGGAGGATGACTTGCAGAACACTAAAATAAATGTTACTACTTCTTAGCTTTGAAAAATATTCTTGTATATCTGTATAGAAGTGTGGTACTGAGAAGAGAAACCTTTAATCTACAGGAAAAAGGAAGGTGATCAGCTCTATTCAAGTAGGTATTTCTGGTCATAAGTCTGTAGTGTTGCTTCTGAATTAGCAATTAGAGAGTTGCTAGAGTTATAGCAACTAGGTGACTTCCTTTAAACTGTACTTGAGTGCTGGAATCATCTTCGGTCTTCCCAAATTTGGGGAGAAACTATCACTTTCTAAAGTCAATATTTTTTCCATATGAGAAAACAAACGGGAAGTAAAATCTTACTCTGATTAACAGTGAAAAGTGTTAGTGAAAAAAATAAGTAAACAACTTCTTGTATCCCTTTTTTACTGACCTTGGATGCTGGATTTTAGTCACTGAACCTCATAGTGAAGAAGGGGTTTCCCCTACAGGAAACCATCTGCATACCTGCGGTGAGTCGCTGTAGCTGGGGATGTTGGTTTGGCCGACAGGTGCTGCTGCGCACGTTGCTTGGCTTCCTTGGCACATGGTGCAGGGCCAGCTGAGTGAAGGTACGCAGAAGGGAGTATCTCTTGGTTGCTTTAAGAGGCAAGGGTCTTTTCAGGGAGTGAATTATATCTGAGGCTTTTTAACAAATTTGTAAGAGTTTGAAACCCTTGTCCTCCTGTATCTCCTGGTACTGGAATTGTGTGGAATTGGAAATGTTCTGTTTTGAATACGCCATCTTTGCTTTGCTTGTTGCAGGAGTGGTTTTGACTGGAGCCTCTGTGTGACTTGACTTAGAGGATGAAATGGCCGTTTTCATATGAAGTCTCAACTTCGCCTAATGAAATATGCCTTTCCTTCCCTCAGGCTTCTGACTTCACAGCTGTCTTTAAGTATTTTAGTGTAACAGCAATGTCTTTAACCAGTTTTCTTAACTGGAGATGGCAACAGATTTTCTTCTGGACTCTTCTTTTCCTGGCCTTGACCTTGAAGTATAATCTGATTGTTTAATTTTATGAGGCATCCCATTTTTCTCAAGTCCAGAATTACACATCAAGGTAGAACTACTATGCATTGAAACTGGGAACTGAATATATTATCTGTGAATTATGCTTTAACGAGTGTGTAAGTATAGATAGTGGCTGAACTATGCCTTTCCACATAAACAGGTTGTTAATGCGCAATCAGTCACTGCAGTTGCCTTGAACTTGGTGCTTAATGAACAGGTGGGGAGAAAGGATGGATTCTAATCTGGAACAGATCTGACATCAGGCAATTTCACTGATTGCTAATCCATTTCATTTGGCAACTTAATTTATCACACAAAATTTTCATCTTGTAGCTTGTGAAGTAGAAATTACTTCAGAAGCAGCCTGTCTGAATATTATGAAGGTATTTGAGTCAGTCTATGGGCCTGAACTAGTATTGTGTATATACTTACTCTCCCCCTTTTTATTTTACAGTGACCAGTAGTCTTACTCTGGAGTTTATTTGAAATGATTTTTCAGCTCTTCATTCACTATAAAAATGAGTCCCTTCACTCAAATGTTCCTGCTATTGAAGGTGGAATCAACAGAACATATAATCTGCCCTCGACTTGTTTATAGGATTTCTGCATGGGATGTTTGTGTTTGTTAACATTGATTTTTGTGGATCTTTTTGTTCTTTTTTTTTCCCAGCTGAGCTAGACACAAGTGGTTGCTTATGCTGAGAGCTTCTTAGTGAGTTTGATGTCTAGTAGCATGTTTTGTAAGTATGTTTTAAATGTTTTATCTCCAGTGTACAGATAGAGAAACTGAAAACGGAGTCATCTGGCATCTGCCTATGTAACTTAAGCTTTGTAATTTCCTCTAGGAATAGAACCAATAACGCTAACAAATTGTTGTTAATTTGGTTTTCGTCTTTAGTGTGAGCAGACTGGTGTTAATCAAAAGTTTCTCGAGTTAATTTACAGTTGGTGCAATTACACTTGTGTGTAAAGCCCCAGACTAATATATGTATGTATAGTCCCCACTTATTCAGCAGAAAAGTCAGTGTTTGTAGTTGAGGGAATTGGTCGATCTCAATCATGACATTTGTGACTTGGTTTATTACTGTTTTCTGTGGAAAATACTTTAAGTGTGGCTGGTGAGTAGTTGACATGGTTAAACCTGCCCTCTGCTTTTAGTCTAATCTGATTTCAGTGCAGTTCTTTGCTTTAGTGTGATACCCATTTGGATGAAAACTAAAAATCTGTGTAAAGTGACTGATCAAGAGAATGAAACCAAAGAAAAGTACAGCTAGAGGTGCAGTTTAATTAAGGTGGATTACTTTAGCTGCTGTCTCTGTCAAACACCATTTGCTCGAAGGATGTGGCAAGAGCTTAAGATCGAGGAGACTAACTCAGAATTGTACTGCAGCAAGGATGCCCACAATATGCTCTGAAAATGTCCCAGGTATAATTAGTATAACTCAAAACTTAATGGAAAAAAAAAAAGGATTGGCAGTGCTGCAGGTACATGGCAGGAATGAGCTTTTTTTTTTCCTTCTGCTGGCGTGCTTTAGGGAGGGGGAAATTAATTGTGGTGAAACGTTTTCAGTATGCCAATATATTCTATCCTTTGCGCTTACAGCTGTGTCGCTTAGCAAACAGGGATGGCTTCTGGGTGGGTGTGTGCCTCAGACATGGGCCTGGGCATGATCCTGCTGAATCATGTGTTTGTGCTTGCGAGCCGAGAGTCTCAGGTGATGCAATGAAGGCCTAAAACTTGCATGCCTACAAGGAAAGCTTTGCTGATCAGCGTGCTCTACGGCCAGATACTCTAATTAGATAGGCATTTCATGTTAATAAGCAGTGGGATATGGGCGTTCAATGGCTTACTGAGAAACGTAAAAAAAGCAGTAGTGAAGAAAATATTCTTTCTATTGGAACTGTGCACTCAAAAGACTCCGTAAACTAACACACTGTGGACTGAGGCACCAGAGGCACAGCAGGTTGAGGTTCAAAGCGATGCTATTTGACTTTTCATGTTATTCCATGCTGGTGTAGAAGTCTGAGTGGAATGATATGAGGGCGCAGGATATCTAAGTATCTAATATCTAAATGTCTAAAACAGGTTGCCCAGAGAAGTTGTGGATGCCCCATCGCTGAAAGTGTTCAAGGTCAGATTGGATGGGACTTTGAGCAACCTGGTGTAGTGAAAGATGTCACTGACCATGGCAGGGGAGTTGAACTACATGTTTTTTTGAAAGTCCCTGCTGATCCAGACCATTCTATGAAATACCCGGGCACAAAGTTAGATGGCCAGCTATCTCTTTGACTGGACTCAGCATAGTCTGTCAGTCTTCTGAGAATCTGACATAAAATGGGCAAAGTAGACATTTTAGTAGCCTAACCTAACTTGGTGGTCTATTGTATGTGGATTTATTTAACAATCTGGTCTACATCAGTGTTGATGCTTTCAGGCCCCTCTGTCTTTTACCTGGACCAACATGTTCTCCTGATTGCTTTGTGCATCTATTGTTGAACCCATGTATTGTCTCTGATTATTTCTAAAGTCCCTGGGACAATAATTGTCTACATAAACCATGTGTTGCTGGTATTTTTGTTCATAAAAACCCAAAATACAAACTGCTTAGCAGCTTGATGAATACAAATAAAATATATTTTGAGTAACTTTGACAATTTCTGGAGTAGAGAAAGAATGAGTGGGAGTAGAGGACATGACTTGGATCATTTGTGACTTGTCAGGTTTAGAAGTAACTCATTGCATTGTAGTGTTAGTGCTTTCACCTGATCCCTTCTCAGGTTTCTGCTTGACCGCTCATACTTCACATGTTTTACCTGCCTAAAACCAGGGATTGTATATGTTGCAAGCAGGGCAGTCAGAGCTGCGTGGGCTCTGCTGTAGATCCATGTTTCTAGCATTGTTCGGCAATGAAAGGCAATAGTAACAGGCTGTGAAATGTCAGGCCTTTCACTGTATCATCTTCTCTTTTTGCTTTTCTGTCCTCTACCACTGCTTTATTTTATCCTTTGCGGTTGAATGGGTGGTAACTTTAAATCCTTGCTCCTGTTGGTACAATTTTTTTCCTGCATTCCAGAACTGTGACATGGGCTTTAATAACCATCAGACCAATGTGATTATTGATCCTTCATGCCATGGTTACCCTGGACCTTTTTTGTTTGTGCCCTTTCTAGAGAAAACTAGCAACATACAGGCAAAACACCTGCAAAGTTGGATTTCTCAAGTCTTTAACTTCCTGCGGGTGTGAAGTGTGAGATGGGGTGGGATGCCACGAATGCTTTCTGACAGCAGGTGGCAATAGTGCCCCTGTTATCGTGAAACCACTTTTTGCCTGTATACCTTAATTTTCCTGGACATAAAATCAGTAATGACTTAAGCAGAGGAAACAAAATGCATGTACTCTAGGACTGCTTGTTGGATAGGCCATCGATACGGCTTGTACTTATGTCTACTCCATTTCATTACCTGTGTTTAGGCGTGTTTGAAATAGAACGGGAGACAGATGTGTTTTGGAAGAACTGTAAGCATCTGTTTTACTTCATAGACAAAAATATTTTGGAAGGACCTTGCTATCAGCCTGTCTCATTCTACATTTGACAGTGCCACTGTCATCTTTAGTGCACTGCTGGAGCAGTGTGGTGTAAGAAACTACTCAAGGTCGTCTTGAACAATTATGCTCCATTTTGTAATATTAAATCCACTTTTATTCAGGCCTTGTGGGGGATTATCCAAAGGATTGAGAGTTTTGGAAGTCAATAGTTGCAACAGTGTGTTCTCAGTCAAGATAGGTATGCAACACAGTGGTTTTTTTCAAGCTTTTGCATTTTAAAAAACCCAGACCAGTCAAGCTTCTAGTAATTGCAAAGTGTTAGGACACAAAAGAGAAAGACTTCTTTGAAGTCTACCCTCTCTGCAATACCTACAAAATCTTGGCAACAAGTGGTCAGCTGGTAGCCTGAGATTATCCATATAGCGATAATATTTCCCCCTCATACTTTTCTGTCCACGTGTAAGTTTGCTCTTTTCTACCTTTATGTTGTCACTATAAACACATTGGGGCAGACTAGGTTGTTCTGGGTTTCTACAGGTATTAGCTCACCATGATCTCAGTCAGTGCAAGTAATAGAGTAAAGTTGACATGGGAATTAGTATTTCTGTGTGTAATGTAGTCCCCTTAAATATATGGAGTTAAGTATTGAATAGGGGAAGTTCTGCTTTGTTTGGAGCAGGTAAACTTTAGGTTTATCTCATTTAATTTACTACATGCTGAAACTGGGATACCTACTCACCAGACTGGTAGAGAGCTGATGTTCAAAAATGCTGTTGTGTAGCAGTCTGGCTAACCGTGTCCGTCCCCTCTTCCTTCTCCTTTGGCAGGAGGCATTGCTTTTGCTTAATTCTTTTAGCTGCTGAGTGGAAGACTGAAGTTTGTGTCTTCCACCCTTTGTTATGATTTCAGATTTGCCTAGTGTTTTGCCATTTGCTGGAGATTTTGGGGAAGCTTTTCAGAAATGTTAGCCACTTGAAATACAGTTTCAATTAGTTGTTACATAAATAATAATGGACAGTGAAATGCAGTTTAGGTTTTGTTTTGACCTATGCCTGGTAGAAGCTGACTTTTCTGACAAAACGAAAACATTTCTTTTGCAAAACCAGAATTGCTTTCTTTAGGAATTCAGCATGTCTCTCACTTAAAAATTAGTATTAAGAGCATGGTTTGGCTTTAAAAATCTGGACTTCAAACCCCTTGGTGTGACCTTCTGTCACAGTCATAAAAATTAGTAATGGCAGCTAAATACACATCAAAGCACAGTGGAGGTTTGCAAAAGCAGTATTTGCTTGTTAATCCAAGCACAATGGCGAGTGTTGTTTGCATCATGTGCAAGTAATAGACACTTGTATGTTTATATGCCGTTGTTCAGAGTTGTTTCTGAAACACGCTGTGTTGTTTGGATGTATGTGGGAATTGTTTTAATTACAGCATTGAAGGTGCTGCAAAGCCCTATGCTTTCTTCACACAACAGTGGAGTGATGAGCTGCCGCTGCCCTCGTACATCTCCAATTTGCTCAGAGGCGACAAGAACATTCAAGGTTCATTTTAGTATCTCCTGCCTGGCTTGTCACTTGTACAATGTGCTTGAATGGCCGAGAAGGGACACGGGTGGTACCGTTCCTTCCTCCTTTGGGGTCCCCTGTCCCAAATACTGTCCTCCTGGCTGCAGAGGAGCTTTTCGGAGCTTTGCAACTTCTCCCCTGAGCTGTGCTGGAGGGCAGGCAGTCTCATAAAGAAGAGATTACTCGGCTCTTGTAGGAGCTGTGTTGTAATGGCTTTTGTTCTCAGATGGTTTCAGCAGCGATGCCTCCAAGCCTGGCACTTTTATTGCCTATTGTGTTTGAGTAGTTGAAACTTGTGGAAAAACACTGATTCAGAAAACTTTTTAACATTACTGCTCCTTTTCTGTTTTGTCACTTGCATGTCTACGCCGCAGTAACTTTAATCTGCTGTACAACATGGATCACTTAAGTATGTCTCTTGTAGCACCTTTGTTTTATGCTTTAAAGTTGGTTCCTGTAGAGTAATAAATAGAAATAGTTAATATCTGGTATGCATAGATGTAGGCTGTCTCAAAAAGATGGTTCTGTCAGCTATATTTGATTTGTATTTAGAATGTTTTGCATTGCAAATCCATGTTAGAAATGCTTTTCAAGTGTGAACCATATTGCTTTTTCAAGAGAATTGTACCCTTGTGTCGTGTGAAATAACTTTTTATTTAAGAAAGAGATGGTATTGCTTTCAACTCTAGCAAACCAGGTTATAGAGCAATGTAAGTTTTCCCAGTGACTTGATATGCTAGATAATATTAACTGGCAACCCATTTCTTATACATTTCTAAGAATTTGTGGTGTATAGCCTATTTCAGAGAAACTCTGGTTTTTCATCCCGTTGGTTTCAGTCCACTTTGAAATGATTACATTGAGCAGTGTGGTCCCGGCCACTACTTGACTAGTTCTGAATTTCTGCAAATCCGAGTCCTGGTATTACTCTTTCTGAAATAAAAATCAAATTTTATAATGACTTCCGGAATAGTCAGTCAGTGAAAAATGGTGGATTTTTACCTGCAGAGTTCACTAAACTGTGTTAGGAAAAGTAACAGAAATCCAGGATTTATTCATGACTACTACTTCTGTCTGAGGTTCTGCGACAATTTTCACTTTAGGTTGGCTATTACTTTAAGAAATGAAACAACTGAATCTACCCTTGGGGAAGGGTGGACTAGGACAAATACAGCAGTTCTTAGTTTTCTTTGACTCCTTTGATGAAGGCATCTCTGAATGCTGGAGGCCAGAGGATTTTTGCCTTGTTTCACAGCAGAGCTTTGCCTACCAGCAGTTCTAACCTTGGCCATGACCCAGCTAATTATAGTTTCTCCCCAACCCC
>VZSC01000357.1:31586-42033 GCA_013398225.1 Steatornis caripensis | reverse complement strand
ATGGAGGCAGAGTTCAAATTACTGTTCTTTAGGGTTTTTTTTTTTTCGTGAGCGCAGCACTGAATTTATTTCATTTTTATCGTGAAGACTTCGGGTCGCTAGAGTGTGCTGCAAGCCCAGGCCTGTGCGACATGGGCTGGCTGCAGGCTCGCCTCGGTGCTTTCCCTGCCGCTGGGCAACTGTGAATTTTTCATCATGTTGCTTTGCTGTCGCCTGGGCAACTTGAGCAAATTCCAGTAGATGACAAAACCCAGCATTTCAGAGAGCTGAGTGATCAGCATTAGGGCTGGTTTGCTACAGAGTGTTTTCTCTACCTTGCACCTCCTTTCTGGCAAAAATGAACCTGCTTAGGGGACCCAAACTTGGTGTTTTGATAGGGCTTAGAGCCCAAAGGATCTTTAGGTCAGGAGTTTACAGCTTAAGAGGCTGCAACTCTAGTTCAGACTAGTCCCCAATGCCAGTAATAGATTAGATTGAATTTGAGAAACAGTTTTTCCTTTAAAGTGAATTAATTTCCTGACGGATGGCACAAGGGGTGTTCTCAGGTGGGAGTATTTCTCTGTATTACATACCCTTATCAAAGACACAGCGTAAGGTTTTGGTTCCCTACTTCTTTCTTAGTGCACGTCTCCCAGGGGTTGAGTTACATCTGGCTTTTCTTCCTTCATGCTGGCTTCATCAGACTCGAAACAGGATTTGAGCCGGAAAGTATAGCTTAGCAGTATGTCTGCTGCCTTCCTCTTCTCTGCCACCCTCTAGTGCTAACATCCAGCAGAGCAGCTTGTGTTGGCTGCAGCCTGCCTTTCTACACTTTCCATTCTTTCCCTTCTTGGAGGGAAGTTTGTGAGAGGAGAAGCATGCACGGTGTTGCCTTTTCTCCGTAGAAAGGCCACTATGAGCTGTTATCAGATGTAGCCTCTTAAGTGCAAATGGGCGTCTCAAACCACGACCTTCAACCTTTGGTTTTAGCTGCCATGGGCACCAGCAGTAGGGAAGCTCTGTTGATGTATTTGAAACCACTTCTTATTTGAGCCAGTGCTAATCATCCAGGAAAGCAGAGTTTTGTTCTTATTTCTTGTCAGCCTCTTTTAGAGATCCAAGGCTGTTCTGCTTTGCCTGGGGGTGAGAGTGAGATGGATGACTCCTTGGTGTCTTTGCTATAGACACCGTGCCTCGGGAGTCTTCCCTGAGTGCTGCTGAAGTCACTTCATATTTCATAATCCCCTGCTGACAATTAAGTCAATTTGCTGGTGCAGGCACGATGGAGCTAAGCTAGGACATGTTCCTTTTTTAGCCAAGATATGGAGTGAAAACCTTACTCTTCTGCTTTGATTGAATTGAAAACTGAAGCATATTGTTACCTGTCCCTGACTTGGAACGTGGATCAGATTTATCAGTGGCATTACCACTCTTGCTGGACTTCTTACTCATGACTTTATTTTTCTTTTTTTTTTTTTGTTTGAGGAGAGGAGGAATCAAGGCAGGCATGCATTGAGTTTGATGCAGAAGATGGTAAAGCACCACTCCTCAGCAAGAAAGGATCTAGCCGTGAGCTGGAGAGCCTGGAGCTTTAGCTAAGGACCCGCTTGTAGAGCGGGTAAAGGACATGGCCTCAGGATCTGGGGCTTTAAGAAAAGGGGACAGGCACTTTGGATCTGTGCAAACTAAGTAGTCTTTCTCTTGCCCAGCGTGGCCTCTAACTGGATCAAGGGATTATATTTTTAAAATCTCTGGTCAAATACAAAATTCTTCTTGCTAGAAATATTGTTTTGGCTTTGTGTATTGGGTTTTTTTTTTTGTTAAGCAACATTATCATACATAGTCTTGCTAAATATATAATCTGGTTAGTATTTTCTTACTCTAGCTTGGGTCTGATTTTTTTTTTTTTTCAATCCTGGCATAAATACAGTGCTGCAAATTTGGAGTTAGTCTGGTTAAATGGAGGCTGATTTAATGTTAAGTGGAGTTTTGGGTGCTTTCTGGTTGTGATGAAATTTAAGAACTGGCTTACTATTTTTTGCATGGAGTTATGTTTTCTAGAGCAGGATCTTTCTAGTTGATGTTTACACACTTTTACCATAGTATTTCATTCTCAGTGCCTATACTGTAACATGTAATCTGCTTGTATAGTTGCACTCATTGTATTTTGATTTTAAAAAAAAAAATTAGCTGCAGTTTTGAGTGTTTTTTTTCTAGACCAGCGACGTAAATAGTCTATACCATCAGTAGTCTGCTCGGCCGTTGTACAAATACTGAAGATAAATCCTATGTAATCAGCGAGACTGGAGTTTAAAGTTATGATCCTGAATTCTGTTCCCTTGCAAGTGTGTATAATGAATGTATGAATTAGATAAGAAAGAAAATGTGCATATAAACTGGAAATAAAAACAGTTGCTGAGCAGCTTTTAGTTCAACTTTTGTAGGAATTGATTCAGGTATCCCACAGTGGGCTAATTTTTAGCAAGATTGAGGTAACTGTATTAATACAACTTCATTGGTGCACACATGAAAGTACTGTTTTTATATTACAGAAGTTTGTATGATCTTTCTTTCAATTAGATAATGTTTTAAATGCTCTCTTCTTTTTCTGTGTAGTACCGTAATTGATTTTCCTGCCATGTGATATGCAAGCATGTGTGAAGATGGCTGATGGGAGAAGGAAATGGAAAGGAAGATGTTGCTTGGATAGATTGTTTATGGATTTTGAAAAACTTTTTTATGCTGATTGCAACTGGTGGCTCGATTCTTTCTTTTGAAAACCTTGCTGGGAGCAGGTGCTGTGTTACTGGATGTGGGATTTCCATTCCCAGCTTATGTGAACTATTTCAGCTTAACTGGAAATCTGAATGTGATACTTCCAAAGCAACTTTCTTCTGCTTTGTCCAAAGTGTTTGCCTTTCAGAGTGCATGAGTGACTTTTTTTTTTTTTTTGCTGCTAACACATTATTCTTAAGCTTAATACCTGCATTGTGTATAATAGCTTGCAAGTTTTATGAAAATGCTGATTTTAAATAAGGCAGTTGTGTAACTGGGTAGATTTGAGTTTAAGCCTTGAACCTGGGAAAAGCTGCACAAGTTCTTAAATTCTAGTGTGGGCATAGTCACGTTCACTGTGGAAGGATTGTTCATACGTAATTTAAGGACATATACAAGTCTTGAGAAATTATGTGTTAAAGGGCTATTTCTCATTGAAGTTTTTTCCCCCCAGTATTTAATAAAAAGGCACTAATTTTTGTTCCCTTTAGAAGCTGCTCTCTAATCACTGTAGTTCATTATTTCAGCTTCAAAGTGCAGTCTGTACAGAGAGGCAATGAGGTGTATCCACATCTAGAAATTAAGCAATAATCATGTAGTTTGGTGTTTCAACAGGCTTTGTTCATTAGTAAGTACAATGATCCATTGTAAGTACTTGCTGTAGTCATGACGTTCTTAACAGTCTGAAACTTAAACTCTCCAGAATGATTTTAAATATGTATTCCTGACTGAAGCAGTACTACCAGGTGTATCGAATACAATTCCATGTGTTTTGGTGTAATAGTAGCTGTTACACAGAGCCATTATGGGAAGAATATTGGAAATTGTGTTCATAATGTGTGCACGCGTGCATACGTGGCTTTGGATACACCAATAATCCATGCTTACGCTAAGAGCAAGAACAACAACTATAGACATGGCAGAATGATAGGAAAAGCTTCTTTAACTAAAACTCACTTGAAGAAATTGAAGCAAGAGGAGAAATGAAGGCAAGCAAATGCTGGGGAAAACAGAGAAAAGGGAGAAATAAAACCGAAGTGCTGCTAATTAGTGGGAGAAGGAAGTCAGCCCTCAAATACAGGCGAGCATGTGCAGAAGAAATTGTTAGTGACTCAATGGGTTTGAATTATTGAAGCTCATCTTGCAACTCCATGGACCCAAGTCTTAGTGCTTAAGACAACGCCTACAGATTGTGAAGTTTGACTGTAGGATGTGAAGGAATGGATGCTTTTAATTTTAGAGAAGGCGAGGAAGCATTTAGATATGCTAAAGATGTGTGTGGGAGGGAGCAGGAGAGGGTCACTTGACCAGGGTGCTGTGGGTTGGGGCTGTAATTACTCAGCGGTTTGGAAGCTTCTCAGCAATAAAAACCATGAATGCTTTACTCTGAATGAGAGGGGTTTGTCTGTATGCTTTAACTCCTCCCCCGGAGACTGCCAACCGATGACTGTCCTGGGCAAGTGCATGAAAATGTGGAAGTCAGCCATTCGGTGAAATTTCTTTCACCTTTCCAACCTTAGTGAAGGACTGTATATAAATAGTTTGTGTTGATAGTGTGTGCAAGGTAATTTCAAAATGCTTACATGGGTCTGGGAGGGAGAGAAGTAGCCGACGTTTTCAGTTAATTTTGGTTTGCCAACGGACTGTTCGTTACAGTAACTATTCCACATCTGTGACACTGAACCACCGGTAAAATAGCTGCTGATTTTCAGTTATGTTTTACAGTGCACACTGTACTTGTAGCATAGAAACTGTGCAAGAAGATGCCATGGTGAGCAAAGATCTCTTGAATCTGGTGGTTTTTGCGGGGGAGTGTCCTGGTGCAGTCCTGCTAGAGCTCATGTGCTGCACGCGCTGCTGTGGCTTCTGCATGCAGGTACAACACTGTCGTCTGCTGCATGTCAGTTCTCAGCCAGCAAGACAAAGTGCAAAGCTATAGCTCGTAAATGATTAACTATCAGTGTTTAAATGTGATCCAAAGAAATGGCAAGCTGTATAATAACCACAGTTGCCTTCACATTATATTGAGAGCAAAAGGTCAGTGATCTCAGACCAATTCTGGTCTGTCCTTTGCCTCCTAACAAGCATCAAATGTTTTATAAATGGAGGCAGAGTTCAAATTACTGTTCTTTAGGGTTTTTTTTTTTTCGTGAGCGCAGCACTGAATTTATTTCATTTTTATCGTGAAGACTTCGGGTCGCTAGAGTGTGCTGCAAGCCCAGGCCTGTGCGACATGGGCTGGCTGCAGGCTCGCCTCGGTGCTTTCCCTGCCGCTGGGCAACTGTGAATTTTTCATCATGTTGCTTTGCTGTCGCCTGGGCAACTTGAGCAAATTCCCCTGCTATTTTCTTTGTGTTACACCCTGCTTCCCTGCCAATGAATGACCTGGTGGCTTGTTAGCCTGGTACCTAGTGCCCCAGGAGAGCGCTGTCGTTAAGCGTTATAAGGTCCCTACGGCTGCCTTTATTTTGCCGAATAAGGAGCCCATGCGAGTTTGCCACGCTGATGGCTGTTAAAGAGTTGGTATCAACAGCATTTAATTAAACCCTTTATAGGCACTGTGTAGTAATATTCATGGAGTTGGGCTTTTGAGCTTTGTGGTAGTGAATGTGGGCAAGAAAACGCAGACCTGCTGCACAGGGCCGTTTATGGAAGAAAGCACACTGTGTATACAGTGTTTGGAAATCTATTCATTTTCTTTATCAAAAAGTCTTAGTTCTGCCTTATTAGAATAAATGTGGCCTGTTATCCATGTTCCTGCAAGTCATTCTTTGGTAAAGATGCACAAATTGAAAGTAGCAATTCTTTTTTGACATTCAGTGCTTTTCTGCTTGGTCAGGAAAACTTTGTACAGTGAATTCTTTTCATATTTTTGGTGAAGGCTGAGGCAATCTGAATGTCTAGCTTGAGGACAAATCCAAAACTGTAGAAATGTAATTAAAAGATTTTTTTATTACTCCTGCTGTCCTGTCATATTTTAATTAAGTTCATCCTCTAATGAAAATTGTACTCTGAAATGTAGTGGGAAATCCATAATGTCTTCTCTTCTTGGATGAAGATCATGGTTGACTATTGTCCTCTGTGGGCATACTGTGAGTTTCTGCTGTGATAATAAAAGCTCAGCTGTGCAGGGAGCAATTTTCATAGGGACAGGGCTAAAGTTGTGAGGCTTCGTACAGAAACAAAGGACACTTGCCTTCCATCTGAAGTGTGAGATTAACCTGTCTTCCATGTAAGTAAATGTGTATTTTGAAAGTCGTAATTTTCCGAAGCCAAAAGCCTGCTAAGAAAAAGCACTGTTATGTATACATTTCCATACCTATAAATTCTGCAGAGTGAAACAAATGGCAAACTTGTTGCTTTATGCTTTACAGGAAGACAATTAATATGAGGGCAAAGTCTATCTGAGCACCCCTATGTAAACAACAGGATTACCAGCAGTTACTAGCAATCAGGCTACTGTCAGGGCAACCTCTTTAGTTTTACTTGCAGCCGTGTGTGCTGTTGCATGCTCCAGTATTAGTCTTGTAACTCATTCTGTGAAAGGGACAGGCCGTCTTGTGCAATTTAACAGAAAACCATGGGAAATATGAGTGCGGATTAGGACAGCTAGGAAAAAATATTCAGCTGAAGGGTCCCCTTTTGTGCCCCCTCTGATAATTTTGACTTTATGCAAAAACAGGTTGTCCAGCTATTTTCTGTCTCCGTTGAGCATGTGAATGAAGTGGCCAAATCAAACTGGCAGAATCTTTTAAGTGGGGTTAGTGTTTTATGGCAACGTGATAACATTGTTTAATCTGGAAGTAGTTACGGCTGCTAATATGTCTGGAATTTGTGCCAGATGGTCATTTTCTTGTCTAGAATGATACAAGCTAAACCTCAAAAGAACCCCCAAACCCAGCCTTACAAACAGGTCTAGCAGCTTCGCTGTTCGTACAGCGCATGGAGCTGTTTTGTCCGCTGTCTAATTGATTGTGATGAACGTAAGTTTGGCCACTTTTGAAAAGTAAAAATTCTCTTTTCAGGCCAGTGAGGGTTGAATCCTTATTGTTAATTTTTGCTTCAGTCATATGAAAAAAAAATTTATTATTATTTTTGAGCTATATGTTAAGGTTGTAATTTTTCTTGGAAAGCTAGCAAATGGAACATGCCTATGAAGAGATTAAAGTAATTATACGGCAATGCTCCACTAGCAACACAGAGCAGTCTGGGATAAAATTATTTGGAGAGATGCCAAAGCCAAGTTTGGTTCAATTTTAAGCTAAAACTAATTAAAGTTGTCAGATCTTACAGTGGTCAAACATTGCTTAGCTTGCTCCTTGAAATAAATTAATCTTTTTCTCAATCGGTAACACTAACAGCCACATGTTTGCAGCTGTCTTCGTAATAAAAGGAGCTCCAGGAACCTTCTAGTTCTTATATGTATGTTTACCTCTGCATATGTCTATTTTAGCATGTCAAGTGGTACATTGTGGCCACAATATGGAGCTACCTGTCTCGCCAGGTCTCTCCATTAGTCTTTTTGTCTATGCCCACCTTTTTATTCGTTATTTTATTTCACTGGTGGGGAGGAATTCTCATAAAGACACTTCCATCAGGAGGCTGCTTGAAGACTTTCTGTTTCAGAAAAGCTGCTTTGGGTCATTCTGCGTAGTTAAAACGGTTGTAAAAGATTCAGGAGAACAAATAAGGATTCCTCGAATCCATAGTGAAAGTTTGATACAATATAAAATTTCCTAAAATATTACTAATTTTTCAAATGTCATATGCCAGATACAATTGACCTCGGAAATACTGTTGAATGAGATGTTGGTCATGAAGATAGTAATGAGTTTGTCAATTTTAAGTGGTGTAACCATCCTGAAACTTTTTTTTTAATCATGCTAAATGTATTCTTCCCTTATGAAAATACTGGTATATAATAATTCAAAAAATGCTTATGGCACTTTCAAGAATCAAGAGTCTATACTCACTGTCAGTAGTACGTTTTCATGAGAATCTCTATGGGGGATAACGCTATACAGAGTGAGGATACATTATCCCTGTGTTCTTAAAAATCTGAAATGGCTAAAAAGAATGGAGTTGGACTGATTGGGTTTTTTGCTATCACATGCAAATTGATGTGGAGGTAGGTGTATATACTGAAGGTTTGATCTCAGAATGTTAAAACTGAGTTTTTCAATCTTGCGTTTTGTAGTTTGGAGGTGGAAAGTTTGAAAAGGTGTTATCCAGTGTCCAACTTGCTGCATTTACATACCCAGTTGTGGCTTTGTGACACAACACAACATGAACCTTTAGAAACAACTTCACTTACACACCTGTGCGAACACACACATGTGTTGGAAGAAAAATAGCCAAGCAGATCTTTCTTTCATGCTTTTCTTATGGATGAAATATGAAATTTTGGCACTGTTTTTTCAGTCGTAGTAGGTCTCAGGAACGGCACTGGGCAAACATCTGGGTGAAATTTATGTTTTTTGCCTAAAGAACTCTTATCTAGAAATACATTTGTTGGCTTTGCTTATTAGTCCAACTGTTTTCCCTCCAAAAAGAAAAAAAATCATGTTGATAATTTTTCAAAACTCATTTAAACTTTTATTGAGTTTAGCTGGATCTGTTTGTACGTGGGGAGGAAGAGGATCTGAGATGATGTGGAGTAGAGAGGCTGATATCAGCCAGAGCTACTTGCTGAAATGCTGGATATATTTCACTTTTACATACAACTTCTAATAAATAAAATTTTACCTCCAAAATTTCACCTAGCTCTACTGTAGACTTACTGTGAAATTTAGATGTCAGGCTTGACTGGCTAAATTGCAACTAGGATAATTAATAATGTGCCCTTAAATTCGTTCGGGGTTTTGTAGTCCTCTTCCCCACCCTGCCCTGAGCAGCTTTGAAGTGGTACTTCTAGTGGTACTACTCTGCGCATGTGTGTGTATATGTATATTTTACTATGCGATGTCCATTGTGCATGAGTTTAATGAGGAGTATTGAGGAGACAAGTTTGAAAGCATGAATTGGGGCTGGATGACAGTTGACTTTCTGTGCTTTCGGATGTCTCAACTCCGGTATTTCGTGAAAGGTATTGGGTTAAATCGACTTTGCGTGTAAGTCTTAGGAAGTGGAAAAAGCTTAGTGGATATTGCAGGTTGCAAAGAGGTGCTTTTATGGCTATTAACTGTGTTGCCAAGATATTTTTCGTGTGTGAAAATTGTACACAGAGGAGGTCAAACAGATTGTGTAAGACTTGCTTCGACTTTATAGTGTCTATGTATAATTTTAGTAATAATGTTTAAGCACAATTATGAAATAATACAGTTTCCTTTCCTGTCATTTTTTGTTGTTGTAGAGCTTACCCTTATAGCAAGCTTATATATCTGTAACTGTTCACAACAAGCTTTCAACACCAACAACGGAGGAGACTTATTTAACCAGACTGGAATGGCAATCTAAAGGGAGGCTAACGAACTCTGTGGGGTTGGAATGACTCTTAGTCATAGCAGGTGCTCGCTAAGCTGGGATTTAGCAATTTGTTGCCTCAAACTGTGAGGAAGGCAACTTGTCTGACCAGAATGTCGGTTTATGAAATTTCCATGGACATGACTCCACAGTGGTCAACGTGTGCTGTTAAAAACTAACAAAACATTTTTATTAAAAAGGGAAAAATACACTTGGTTTGAGGGTGTTGAGAGAAGTGAGGAAGTCCAGTTGCTGTACTTCATTTTTTGGTAAAAGAACCTTATAAGTATTTATTAACAATAACAAAAGCTATATTATAAGCATATGACACGGGATGCTGTCTTTATGTGTTACCTTACTGAGAGAGTTACCCGCTGCCTGGTTGTAGCAGTTCCTCCGTGTCTGTTTGGCGTTCCCCTTGCCTTTGCAGAAGGGCGGCACTGTTCAGCATAGCGTGCTATCCTATGTTTATAGGTGTAGGGAACTTGGGCTCTAGCATCAAGCAGCAGCCTCTAAATGCCAACTTTCTTAATGCAAAATGTATTTTAAATTGTTTGCTGCTACTGTTGTAAAATTGCTGGACCAACTTGTTACCAAACTGCTGTGTTCTGGCCATCTCATGCCCTGCGGGAGGGAGGGCTGGCTGCCCTTAGCCCTTCAGAAGAATGGAGATACCTTCAGTGTTAAACTTCTCAACCTCTAAATCTTCTTATTGTAAAAGTGATTAGACAGATTCATAGTCAACGGGTCATAAATGGATAGTAAAAGAACTGGACATAAATGTATGCTCTAACGTCCCTAAGGGAGCAGTTATGGATGTGGGGGGAATGCAAGGGGAAGGGACTGCAGGCAGTTGCCAAGCTGCCACATTGTCCCTGAGCACATCGTTCCCTGTTGCTCCCATCAGGGAGAAAATCCTGGGCTACACAGAGCATTAGTCTCACCTGGCAAGGCATTTCTTCCTCTAAATAATATTTTGGAGTTGGTATCTCTCGCTCTTAAAAACTAAACTGCTTGGCCTTCTCAGGACAGTTTTGTTTTCCCTCTTTGCCCCTGTCATCAGGAATAAGTTTAAATTCGCGTAAAATACCAAAGAAAACCTTCTGCGAAAAACTTGTGTGCTTATTTCCAATAGCACCGACATCTGGAGCCATTCTTCCCTTGTAAGAATAAATGTCATAAGCTAAGGCCACCTTCTCTAACTACTCCCCTTCCCCCCCCCCCCCCCCCC
>VZSC01000357.1:21382-31499 GCA_013398225.1 Steatornis caripensis | reverse complement strand
CAAAAACCCCCCCCCCCCCCCCCCCCCCCCATGTTCACAGGTTGCCTCGTAATGACTGACAGTTCAATTATTTCAGCAACGTGTAGCTATTTGGGATGTTGTGGCGTGGCATATATGTGAAACGGTGCGGTATTCCTAGAAACAGGAATATCCAAGTGGCTATAATTGAAGGAGCTGAATGTGATACCTGTTGGAGATTTGCTGTTGGGTGCGTTAATAAGCAATAACCGTTATAATAGAGGTGTGCATCCACATGCAAACACGTGCTTTTTTAACATAGCATTTTAATCAAGTACGAGATATGTAGGAGAAAGTATTATGTTGTTTCTGTGTACGTAGCACAGTTAAAACCGGAGTATTTTCTTGCGAAATTCACAGTGGATTGCTAGATCTATTTTTTTTGTTGTTTCAAATTTGCTTTTAAACCTACACCGTGACAAATGGCACTTGCCAGTCTGAGTTGCTAGTGATATCAAGAAACCTTATGTTAATCACTAAAACCCACAAACCCCTGAACAAGCAAACAAGTCAAAGAAGTCATGGATTAGCTTGTTATGCTGTCCTGGGTGACTTGATTTTCAGTATGCTTATGGGGATTTGTTTCTGCTGCCCACCAGTTATTTAATCCTGTTTTTCACAAGGAAATTTGGTGGAAAAAGCTACTAAATCTCCTTTTGTAACACAGAAGGGCTTTATTTATTGTTTATCATGGAACAATTAAAATGAATGTGAATATCTGTTTATGAAGGCACTAAAGCTTGTAATAGCTTTCTTGTTTGCTTTGGGATTTATTTAGGGGTTTTGAGGGCTACCAATGCCAGGCAGGAAATAAAAGACTTTTGAAGCAGAAACTGCATGCTGGAGTTCTGTAATTTTGTTTGTTTTTGTTGGAATTTTAGGATTACATTATGATTATAAAGGAGACAGGCCTTCAAGCAGTGCCAAAACAGTAACTGTAGTGTTTAAATTACATGTCTTGTTTTATCAGTAAAATTCTTGAACTTTCAGTGCTCGTACGTCAAAAGAAAATTTTTGAGTGATATTATGTACACATACACGATGGCTTCTATCACAGAGTACTTCAATGTAAGTATTGAGTATTTCACAGCGAGAAATAAAGTGGAGGTTTCTAGTTTAGTACTGGTGATCAGTAAATATGCTCTTCATGTTTCATACTAGCGCTTGAAGAAAGAAGTATCTGTTGCTTTACGATGAAAAACTCCCAAAGCTTCCAGGTTGCAGCTGGTGAGAGAGGTCACGTTTGTATCTGAGAACAGATTGATTGCAACTGCCAGCTCTGCTATAATTCGGTTATTACACATCAGCTGATCAATACTGTGCAAATAGAAAAACCTCAGGTCAAGGCAGAAGTTGAAACTCGCGCTTTTCCTGGTCAGCCTTAACTGAAGTGGCTGCTGCCTGTCTCGAATAGAAATGCTTTTGCTTTCATCTGTGGTCTGTAGCGGAAGGACAAAAGGGGAGACTTTCAAAAGCCGTAATGAGAATCAGAAGCTGAAATCCCGTTGACTTTTAATGAAGGTTAGGGGCAGGTGCTTTTGTTGTGCATCAGAAACTTCCCTCCTCTTTCTCAATTGCCCAAGTTGCTGATGGTGGATGAAATGTGCCTGTGCTACCTTCTGGACTCCTTTTAGGAACAAAAGTTGTCTTGAGTTATTTTGTTTGCTATGTTGCCTGAGCTGAACCACAGATCCCGTTTACTTGTTGCCACGAAGAGCAGTCTGTAATCACACAGACATCTCTGTCCCTCTCCTCTACCTGCTGCAGAGCCGTGTCTCTCTATAGTAAAGCCAATTCAAAGATAAAAGCACTGAGAACTTACGATTCAGTTACTTTGGGCTGGAATACTGGATATCATGAGAAAATAGAGTTAAGATATTTCTGGAGGTATCTTCTTGTTCTGTTGTACGGAAGAAATTTTGTCTGGTGACCTGCAAAAGATTTTGCGAAGGTCTGTCTCAAGCAGCACTGGAAATACCTTCCATGTACCTGCATATGGCTGTGCTTATAGGATAGGTGGTTTAGTAAGTTTCAAATAGTTCTTCATTCCTTGAATGACTGAAAAAGTCATGTCCCTTTTTTCTTTCATTAAATGTGAAGTTAGTGTCTCAACATTTTACAATATTGCCAGCCACAACCTTGGAAAAAATGCATACAGAAGCACTTTTTAAAATTATTTTTTAAACACATCGGGCTCTTCCTCTTCAGGTATGCTTTTCCCATGCTGAGGTAAGCTGCTCGGGTGACAAGGACTGGTTAGCGCACACTTGCGTAGTTAGCCGCAAAGTGTCCAGGCAGCTTCCCAACTGTGTCTCTGGTACTCGCGGAGTCGGGTCACAGCCTCCCGGTGTGGAGGGGTGGGGACAGAGGAAGCGTTCCTGTTTTGGGAAATACGTGGGAAATGCAGAGACTGATTTCTTTGTGATTTTAAGGATTCCTGGACATAGCATGGAATTCAACCTAGTTTTAAAGCTTGGTGTTTGTGCTCTGCTAACTGTCAGCTGGTTCCTCTCTCTGCCTCTCAGAATGCGTTGTGTATTGTGTGCTATAATCTCTGAGAATTTAGGACTTAAACTGATTCGTAGTTACTTTTGATAAAATTCTTGATCCCTCCTTTTGTGTTTGAAGATCTTTGTATTTTTTGTGGTTATTATAAGTGTGGCACTTGGTTTTAAAACATGAAACTACATAAAACTAATTTAACTATGGGGAGTCTGCAGCGAGTGCCTCCGTTTAACGCATTATTTTAGGAGTCAAGAAGGAAATGCATCTGTATGTAACCCTCACTTCTTTTCAAAAAAGTCTTTGGATGCATTATGGATGAAGCTAGAGACAAAGTGCTTTTAAAAAAGTTTATCTTGCATAGTCACGCTATATATGAATGTACAATCTATACTTCTTATAATGACTAGACTGTTGTCCACCTTTTTGCTTGTGGCTTTCGTCCACAATTCAATAATAATCTTCTTTATTATGCATATATGAAATGATGAATGATCGCTTTATAAAAGTCTGCCAATATAGCCTTGGAAAATATTGGAAGCGATGTAGGCTCGACATTTGTCTTGAGTTGGGTTTCACAAATACTTGCGTGTTGCCTGAACTGATATTTGCCGAAGCTGCTCTTCCACATGGACTGTCTGTAGGAAAATGGTGTTCTTGCAAGTGCATCTGCTTACCTCTGTGTGTGTTGTGTATGGATTTTACTTTACCATATCAGAAAATTCAATATCACCAGAAGCAACATTATAAAGTAATCTACATCGGTGGTGGTTCTTCCTAAAGGTTAGAATACATTTTTATAACCTGAACAGTTACTACTGGAAAACTGAGCTGGGGTCTCTGATTTTGGCTATTAATATTACACTCTTCAGCTGTTCCGTCTGTGTCTTTGTAGTTATGTAACTTTATTTTTGGTTTAATCTTTCCATTATAGAAACTTTTGCCATTTCTAAGAACAGATTATCAAAGCACAAGTCAGAAGAAATTAGTCTTGGGTGCTTCTGGAAAAAACCGAACGTAATGGCAGAAATATGGTAGTATCTTTATCACTAATGAAAAAAAAAAGGAAAGGAGGAGACAGGGAACGGTTTCAAACAGCTGGGCAATGTTTTCTTGACTATAACCAGTAGTGCCTTTGTACTGGAAATGGACGGTGCCCTCATGCATTATCTGCATTATCTGTGTCTTACGTAACATTTGACCAAAGCCTAAGCTGTTTTCCGAGTGTTTTGATAACTGAGAATGTGACAGAAGGTTATTAAAAAGCAGAGATCTTGAAAGTCGCCCGAATAATTAAAATGCATAAACCACAAGTAAGTAGCAGATGGCAAGCAAGTGGTTGAATTAAACCAATAACTCTTTAAATACATAACCTCAACAGCTAATGTACTGACATGGCACACTGTACTACAGTTCTTACCAGCATTGTTTTAATGATGGCAAGAGCTAAAATACAGTTTTAGAGACTATATTAAAAAAAATAATCATTAGCTTAGTGGATTTTAGATTTTATCTCATCCTCCCTCCCCCCATTCGCATGGATTTTGTTCATCAGCCTGGTGTTTTGCAAACTGTTCCATGGGCTGAAGAATGGAGAGGAGTTGGCGCCGCTCACTTGCTGGCATTTAAAAAAATGAAACGAAGGTAGGTTTGCCACATGAATTTCAGTAAATACAGTCAAGGCTCAAATCGTGTTTGCTTTGCGAAGGGAAGAAGGGTTATTTAGGAGGTTTTGGAGTGAGTTAGCTGAGAAAGTGGTTCTCACATGTTTTGTAGTATGGACCTGGTTTTAGTCATCACCTCTGTTACTTGCTCTCTGTAACCGGTGAAATTTAGATTGACAGGATTGGCAGAGCGGGCCCTAAGAAGGCTTTAGACTGAGGCTTTATTTGCTGCCTTTATGCCCACCTGGTTATAGTATCTATGTTCTTACATGTTCGTATGTTGAATTTTTTCTAATTTTGACATGAGAAGGCAATGAAATACATTCAATTTCAGCCGCTAGTGTGTTTTATTTTGGGGTTTATTTTGGCTTTGGCCTTTGCACAGTAGCATTGCCAGCTCGAAGATGGTGTTCACATTTGTGCTCTTTCTAAGATTGGCCCAACAGAGGGCCTGGTTTCAGCAGTGGTATCCTGTGGATTAATCGATTGCTATGACAGCACATATGGTATAATAACTGTTCCCTGCCTCCCCAGCCATTAACACACAAACTTAACTGTGCTCTAGATGTACTTGTGGGTAGGAGAAACAGGTTTTGTTGCTAATTCTTCAGTTTAAGCTATAGAATAAAGAGTTTAATGGTGTTAGAGCCATGAGCAGTGTGTGTGTGTGTGTGTATATATATGTTGTCATGGTAACAAGGACACCTGAGATAATGCAAATCGAACCTGGTTTTTTTAATAGAAATTGTTTAATGGACTTTTATCTATTTTTTTACTTACCTCCATACATTCTTCACTTTTTGAGAAAATGCATTTGCTCAGCCCACCCCTTCTCCCCCAGGTCCCCCTTCTTTCTAGTCTTGTGGACTCCTTTGGGTATCCTTGTCATGCCGCATTGTGTTTGTCATCGGTCCTGTACCAATCTTTGGGACAGACGGTGCACACATTTTTACGTATATAACTTTTAGCATGGGGGGAAAGAAGGGGAAGAGTAAAGGAAAGGGGTGTGTGTATCCTTGCATGAATTCATCTGTATGCACCTGAGCATTAACTTTCTCACCTTTCTTTCCTCCTTTCAATTACTTCATTGCAAACCCCTCCTCTCCCCCGCCCCCAACAAAAAACCCAAAGCCAAACCTCTTAAAATAGTACTGTAGGTTTTCCTGAAGGCCTTTAGAACTTTCTTTAGCGGTGGTAACTTGAGCTCAGCAGAAATCCTTGGAATGATTCCTTGGTGGTGTTGCATGTCATAATTAATGGGATTTCTCTGGAAGCGAGACAGGTAGCCAGGATTTTAGAAGCAGAAATTCTTTGTAGGGGAGAAGTTAATCAGACAGAGACAAGGACAAATGTAGTAGCGGAGGCATCCGCTGTAGTTTGTGGCAGTTTTCTTTGTGCTAGAGCTGCTCTCTGCTCCCCTTCCGGTCCAGGCTGCTGCATGAAAAGGAAGGAAAAAAGTGGTTTAAACCCCAGTCTCCCTTGTGTTTCTGCCTTTTCCTTAGGGAAAGCGGGGAGCTGAGTCTGGTCACTGCCCAAAATTTGTTTCCTGTCCAAGCAATGCGGTTTCATCAAAACAGAGATATTTTGGAGAAATGACAATTTTGAAAACACTTTTCCTTGAAGTTCATGTAACTTAAGAAATTTAATATTTCCACGTGAGAACAGGATTTGTAAATACACACACTTGGGCTTCTTGTAGTCAAATCTTATCTTTTCAACGTCAGACCTGTCGGTGCTATTGCAAGAAATCAAGAACAGAAATGCCTGAATAATTTAAAACTATCTTTAAAGCAATATGTATCATGACAATTTCCTTTTCAAAATTTCTGTAGCAAGGCAAGATCATTCTCTTAAAGCTAATGCAGAAGTTCAGTAGAATATCAAGATACTGTCTACAATGTACATTGACAGAAAGGTAGCACCAAGTAGTGCTTTTGTTCTGACACTATTAAAAGGTACGTAAATATTTCCTGTTCTTTCTAATGCAAACTCTTCTTTTTACTTGCCTCACAATAGTAATGCTCAACTAGTCATTAGAATATCATTGCCAGGTATTTTGAATAAACTGTTTTCCTTGAGAAGGAGAAACTTACCAACAAATTCAAGAGTGTATTCAGTTATGCCAGACGTACAAGTAAGAAATTTGAATATGGGTAAATAATTTCCTTTGGAGTGCTAATCAAGCTGACAAGCAAGAAAACAAATGGCATGCATTTTTATTCATTAAGCTCATTATTTAATTGAATAATTATTTAAAACTTCTGATACAACTACTTCTTGAACCTTATCTTTGTATCAGTCTCTTAATTGCTTTTAATTCTGCCTAAGTCCTGCCCCCCCAGCCTTTTTAAGCATTGTGAATGGTCTGAATCCAGACGTGTGGGATCAGAGTTATGCTGAATGTATTCTTCTGGTGTTCTCTGCACTTTCGGCCATATGGGCATCTGTATTTTTATTTTGTGAGTCTACCGAAAAGCCTTACTGCTTACTGTAAACAAGAACACTTGCTTTTTTCTTTATGTATTTGTTTTCAGTTCTCTGAAGACATTGAAATCTTGGCAAATGGAGAAAAAAAGGTTATTCCTATATGAAGTAAGTAGGGGTGAGGTTACATTCCACTGAAAGCCCAGGAATCCTAGGCGCCATCTTGAGCAACCATGCAAATTTACTTGTGGTTTATTTTATCTTAATATACTTAGAAAGTATCTGTTAGCATTTCAAACATAAATATCTCGATATAGCAGCATTTTATTGAGCTTGTTTGACAGCTCATCTGTATAGGGTAGGTTTTCTTCTTCACTTGTAGATCTAGTTTTCTCGTTGGTCTCAGTGCAGAAATGATGAAGTGATACGTTTGTTTATGGCCAATATTGCACTGGAATGTAAATACAAAGAAAATATTCCTGTAAGACTGATTTTAAGTTTGGGATTGTAGTGTAATGAAGAGGGATGGGAATAGTGGTAAAACTTGGCTTTTTAAAACAGCATTAGTTTTTCTCGTAGCTGCTTTATGCTTAAACATTTTAGCTTGATTAAAATGAAGCTAAAGGCGTTCCTTGTATCTCCTTGAAATCTCCTACTGGGCTTTTGGAAAGCTTTTATTAACTGATGTTTGGTTAGCTGATAACAGCAAAACCGTGGCTTTCAGGTGTGCGTTAGCAGGCTGTTAGCTCAGACTGGGTGCTCAGTGGTCTGCATCAGGAGCAAGCCCGGGGCTGAAGTTCCCGTTGGCCTGACGGTGGTAAATTTCCCTCTGTCAGGTTTTACTTACCTCTTTGTATCTTAACTATTTAATACAAGTAACCAAATTCTTTTGAGCTACTTTAAGTATTTTGAATTCCAACTGTTTGGAAGTCACCATGGTAGTTTTATTCGTAAAACATGCAGTCATCTGGATGACAGCCTGGAGAGGCATCCCCTAAATGAGAGGAGGAGGGTGAAGGAACGCTGTGGGTGTAAAGAAGCTGGAGTGCACATCCACTCATTTCTGATGAGCGTGCCTGCAAGGAGAAGTTATGGTTTGGAAATTGGAATAAATTTGAGAGCGCAAAAATGTCAACTGGATGATAGGCACTTTCTCCTGAGCAAAATTAGTTGTAGGAGCTGAGCTCAGTCATGCGAGAGAAAATGCAGTGTGCTGCCTGCACCAGCTCCAAGCCGAGGCATGGCCCAACCTCATACAGCTTCTGCCTCTGTAGCAGCCAGGAATGCTGAGGGCGTTTGCGTTTTCTGCTTTGAATAGCAAGTTACTCAACACACACATTTATAATTTTGGAGCGCTTATTAGAAATGGAGTTGAAACTACTTCATGGAATGAAATTTGCAACAAAGTGCTGCTGTCGTAAGGAAGAAAACTCAAATGCAAGGCTTTGCTTTCATTCATTCGTCAATTAACGAGTTACAGGATTGAGCTCTCGCTTGATTCAACAGACAAGATGTTCGCTAGCCAGGTCTTCGTAAAGCGTAATGGCAAGTGAAGTTTTGTGTGCTATAAGCAGAATGGGATCCCTTTCCAGATAACTTGCCAGACTTCTTGTGAGTTGCCAGGTTCTTAAATGAGTCTTGAAACAGGGCAGTGCTGAAGGAATTTATGGGATAGATTTATAATCAGATGGTAATTTAATTAATGTAGCATCTTAACTACTTATCTCTGATTTAATTTTTTCCAGATGTTTAATTTTCACGAAAGTCTCCTTAGAGACTCGTGAGGAAGGTAGCATCTGTGAGGAGAGCGTTTAGGGCAAGCTTGCATGGAAGTAAAGCAAGGCTTCCTTAGTACCTTCTATGTCAGCACAGGTAACCCTGAGATTTGGACAAGTTATACATATTTTTGCGTATATGTATACACACACAGAGAGAAGAAAAAACCCCTTTGTTTGAAGTAATGTGTTGATTTTAAAACACCCCCACCCACCAACTGTGACTAAGCAAGTGGTAATCACGGTTTATACTGGCTGTGTTTTTGTGGATGCGGACGAAAGTGCAGTGGTGGTTACAAATGACGTATACACAGAGATCAACTTTCAAATCGGTCAGCTTGGGCTAAATACAGCTAAGCTTGCTCCTGTGTTATGGTAAGACTTGGCATATGAAGCTGGAGAGCTCATCTGACATACTGCAAATAGGATGCAAACAAAAACAAGACCTGTTGTGTTTTGTTTTGCTGAAACCTTTTATTCCAATGTGCTTTTAAGGTCCATGTGTTGGAGGCGTGTGAGCCGCTCGTTTAGTAGCCTGGGTGAGAGCAGACAGCAGCTGGGGCAGCTAATGTAATTGTGAGACACTTGGCCTATGTCTTCAACAGTCACTTAAAGAGAATTTTTCATTTGTTGTCTTGACTGTGTTCAGGTGAAAAATTGAAAAGCAGAGCCTTTATGTCAATACCTCAGCAAGCTTTTGCTTTTATACTACGCTATAGAATTATAGGACAAGTCATCTGCATTTTCTATCCATATGCAAAGACTTTACAAAAAATCTCTGGCAATATCGATTACCGGTGTTAGATGATCTAGCTGCTGTTTCTTTTAGTTTATGTGGTAAAGTGAGTTTCTTTGTGTGTGTTTCATGTTCTAGGAGAGGCGGTATTAGGACTTGTAGATGGTAGTGCCCAACCCCCCAAAATCGTAGGAAATGCTCTCCTGAAGCCCTGTCCCAATGGGAGAAGCAAAGGACTTCCAGGCACGTTGAAAGTGTTAATACAAAAAAAAAGTCATTTTTCGAAAAGCTTTCTATAAAAAGCATATTTGTCCATATGTTTTAGATAGGCTATCTATATTTTTGTAGAAAACTGATATTAAATGGAAATTCAAGCCTTGGCAGCTTTCTTAACAAAAGACACTTGTGGTCTGGAGCTCTGAGGTCCCAGGACGGTTCCATTACTGTAATTCCACAGCATGAGCTTTAAATGTATCTGGAGATTTTAATGGATCACATGAGAAGTAAGTCAGTAAATCTCTTTGTACCTGCCTTAAGCCATATGTTACTGATACAAGATGTTGAGCTGCCTATCTCTTTCACTCAGTCGCAGCTGTGTGCTTCCATAAGGGTTGGGGTTTTTTTGAACTGTAAAGGGAAGTTTCGGATTCCATTCTTCTGCCCCATTATAGGCGATCTCATGCTTTGTAATTTCAATTGTGTAATTTTATAGATTTTTCCAGAACAGGTAATTTTTGGATACATTTCTAAATCTAATTGCTTTTAAAAATACTTTGGCTTTTAATGTAGTCACTTCATTCGTTTCTGTATGCTTTTCCTGTTGTTGATCAAGTTTCTTTGTTCTTGCTGTTTAAATAGCATACACAAAACTTATTTGCTCCCAATTGATATTGCTGAATATCGATGCAAAGCAAAATTAAACATTAGGTTTGAATAATGGACTTGGTTTTCATACTCCTTGTTTTATTGTTTTCTAATATAACTGTAATCAGTGAATA
>VZSC01000357.1:0-21282 GCA_013398225.1 Steatornis caripensis | reverse complement strand
AATCAGTGAATATTGTAAACAATTCATAAAACTGTGAGACAAATAAAACAGGATTGAAATTTTATGCATGATAGGACACACAGACTGTTAAAGTCTAAGATGCAATTTATTTTTAATAAACTCACAATTCCCATTTGCAACTCTAACCACTCTTCTGAATGCTGCTTGTGTTTTTATTTGTTTTTCAGAAGTCATACTAGTTACTTCACAGTTCTTTCAGGGATGCTTTAAATCACTGGCTGAACTCCCACCTTGGAAATCTGAGACTGATGTTTTCCATCAATAACCTGGGCTTTCTCTGCGATTCCTGGAAAAAATATTTATGGCCAGTAATTAGTAAATATGTAGTAGTGAAGGAAGGCTTCTTCCACCCAGAGTATCTTGGTAATAGTTGTAAATCCAGTCCTTCTGTCCTACATGTAAGTAGCATGGAACTCAAGGCATTTACTTACCACTCTTTTTATGCTCATATTTTTTTTCACTGTTGGAGAAAGAGTTTATTTAAAAATAGAAAATGGGCATGGGGAGGTGGTACTGGAGGAAGTGCTTAGAAATATGCTCCACAGAACTGCAGGTAGCAAGCAGCAACTTTCTCAAAAGCATATTTTAAATACCAGAGAGAAGGAACCATTGTAGAGAAATTTTGAAATAGAGAGAGAACAGAGTGATGACAGCAGGGAGTGATTTTTTTTTTTAACTCTCTCTTTCCCTTGGTAAGGAGAAGATAGTTTTGTTGAGACGATATTAAGTCAATGAGGAAAAGAAAACCTCAAAGCAAACAGTGAGGGAAAGGGGGGGGGAGTGTGATGAGGTGAAATGGCTAAGGGGAAAGGAGAACTGAAGGGGTCAGATAAGGGGTGAATGTTGGGGAGGATGTTTAGAGAAGGAAAGAGGTCGATGAAGTTTACCTGATTCTTCAGAAGGGAGTTATTTCAGCCAAAAATTAAAAGCTCATTTTTGGTATGACTTCTGTTTCAGAGACTAATGACTAGAAACTCTAGTTTCTGTAGAAATCTTAATTTCTTTCAGCATTAGGCAATATGAAGCTTATCCTTTTAAAAAGAAAATCAATGTGGTTATTACTCCTTTCAGCAAGATGCAAATTATATGCAGTATTACCAATAAAGTTTATACAAGATGCTCTGTACTCATTGTCTTAGGTTTAATGAGCTGGGCTAATTATACCATGCCATAACTAACCAAGTAATAACAAAATTGATTTTTTTTTCTTCTACAAGATGCTCTGGGCTTGTTCTCGGATTTAATATACCCATGTAATTGCATAATGTTGTAGTTCAGCAAGTCATCGGAGAGTATTTAGGTTGTAAGTAGTGTTGCGAGCTTCTTGTCCACTTTGTCCACACTTACAAGACTGCACTTTGACTTCTGAGGAAAAACCTTGTTGACCGAAAATGAACATAAAGCTGCTGAATTTCAGTTGTCTGATGCGTGTGGGGAAGAAATGTTTCTCAATTTCACATTTTCATTTCCTGTTTTATTTAAATGAGCCGAGGGCAAATAATGATGTTTCTGTAGTACGCGTATTTTTTTCTGTAGGTTAGAGTGGATGGAATTCATCTCAATTTCAGTGCTCCAAGTTGGCCCTCTGCTTCTTCTGTAAGCAGTGGAGCAGGAGTGCACCTCCAAAAGTCTTCCCTAAAATAGGTGCCTTGCAGCCGAGGTAGATTCTCCTTTGGAGTTACTGATATCTCTCCATTCCCTGTAGACAGAGATGGAAACTGTTTAACCTAAGCAAAATATCCGATTTAGACCTTTGTCTTGGTCTAAGTACATAGCTTCTTTCACTTCATCATCACCTTTAATGAAGTTTTGCAATGACTATGCATTTCAGACTGTTATTTCTATTTATTTGAACTGGGCTTTATCGGATGTTACTACCCGTTTATGTCGAGATAAGCGGCTTCTCGTTCAGGATCACAGGCAGCCTTTGAACTGGGACACCTTAACAAGGTGTCTCCCAGGACGTTCTCCGAGTCGCCAGAGGGTAACAGTGGTGTCCCCAGATAAGCCAGGTGGACTTGGCTGAGTGGATATGGAAGGATCACAGAGGGGCTCAAGCAAACATGTGGCTGACGGTAACCAGGAAAGCTGTCAAACACAGCAGGATTTTGGAGAACTGGAGTCCGTGGGGTCATGAGGCTTGTGGGGTTTTTGTTTTTAATATGGAAGTCTTTGTTAGCTGATGTGCCCCTTGTGCTATTGGACTTGAGACAAACATGTGATACTCAATTCTGGTAATGTGCTGTTGCAGGGTAGTTTTGCTCTGTGTGAGCCAACTTAGCTCTTGTGATTGCTAACTTAAAAGGCTTTTTTTCTGTAGCTTAGATTAAGCTTAATGATTTTGTCATCTTTTCTGTTGCTTTCCTTTAAGCAGGAAGTAAAAAACCCAATACCCTGTAAAATAACATCTTTCTTTATTTCCTTTTAAATAAAAGAGCTCGTGGAGCCGCCAAGGCTACTTAAAATATATTACAGAATGTATCATGCAGGAAGAAAAGCCACCAAATAAGTGCATTTAGAACCATGATTTGACCAGCAGCGGGTTCCTTTTGAATGTTGACCGATTAATATCAGTTTGAGGTGTAAAACAAAGCAAAAATTGCTTCCTTTTTCATACTTTGTGTGAAGTGTTTTAGGCTTAAATTTTGAACCCACTATATTCCTTCTTGAATGAGATAAAACTGTTAAGCCAAAGGGCAAGCTAGCCATTGTACTTGTCCTTTTAATCAGCTGAAGAAGGCTTATTTTTACCAGCAGTATAATTTGTTTGGTTCCCTCCCCCACGTTCTTGAGGAGTGGGCAGAATAAAAATGACAGATATTCTGCAAATAGGTACCTGATATTTCACATCATTAGAACTTAATGCTGCCGTTGCCATAATGTTACAAAAATGCCTTCAATTCATCTGTTTTCCTGGGACAGAATTCCAGATGTTAATTTTACAGTCTGCCGTCTGCTTGGTTTTGGTGGTTTCGTAAAGTTGCAGGTCAAAATTATGAATTGTTTGCTGTCAAGAGAATGCCAGCATTTGCAACACCCATATTGTATGCTGAGTGCTTGTCTGTAATTGCAGTCTAACTTGCATTTGTGCCCTAACTTGCTAGACAAAATGCATACATGGCGTGAATCTGCTATAGTTGTGTGTGACCCTTCTTGTGTGTGTATGCTCTTTGGTTTCTGGTGTGCAGAACTTCCAGGCTCTGCAGCTCTGAGTTTTATTCTTTCTGCTTGTGGAGTTAGTATAGTAATGCTGGGAAGCAGACGATGACCTTCGCATCTTGCAGAAGTGTTGAAACTCCTCCTCCACGCAGCGATCAAAAGCCGGGTGTAATCTTGTTTCCACGACTGTAGTAAATGTTGGGTTTATTGCTAAGTGAAAACATTTTCAGCTATTAACTATGGAATTATAAACTACACCTCTGTGACAGCAAAAATAAATGTCAGTCTCTCACTTTGAAACACGGCTGAACGATATGTGCTAACAAATAAGCTAGTAAGATTTTTTTTTTTTTTGCTGAAAGCCTACGTTTGAATTAATGTGAAATTAGTGACATGCAGCCTTACTTGGAAACTCATTATTGTTCCATTCATTATGTAACACTTGAAAAGATAAGTATGCTTAATCTCTTCTCTGACCTATGTTGATAGTTAGTTTTTTTCCCCCCTCAGAATTTGTGTGTCTCTCTTCTCTCTCTCTCTCTTTGTTTTTTTTGTCTCCTTTTATTTTCATGGTCAGATGTGCCGTCAATTTTGCCCCGAGGATGCTGTGGGAGTTCATGCTGCTCCGAAAGTGTTAAGTCCTGAGGTTGGTTACAGCAGACGCGCACAAATCAGCAAAGCAGTGCATATGCACAACTAATGGGAGTAGTAACAGCTCCTTTAATTTAGCTTACGGGCAAGTCTTCATGGTAATTTATCATACTTGCATTGCAATAATTCCTGTTGCTGAAGTTTTTTAATGCTGTAAAGCAGCAGCTGAGGATGCTCAGCGCTAACAGGTGAGTGCCTGTGTCATCTGCTGTGTTTTTCAGTTGGTAATGAGCACTGTGCTGTACACTTTTCAAACAAGTAACTGACTTCTCTTTTGCAAGGTTTGGGTTTAAATTAATTTTATTTCTGTAATGTGGTGTCCCACATTGAATTTTAGAAGTAAAAGTATTGGGTTATAAACACTACAGGTAGTTAAGGATACTTCAGTTCTTTCCAGTAACTTGAATTTGTGGCATGTTTCTTTCTTTTTTCCTGGCCAGAAATATGTTCTGATATTTTAACTTAGCTTCCCTCTTAAAAGAAAGTTGATATTTGAAACACTCTTTTGAAATGGACAATAGTCTCAGTTAAAAACCCTCAATAGTAATCAGTTCTGGTGGGCGCTTTTAACACATCTTTCTGCCATTGAGTTAACTTAATTCATGTATATTGGTGGTGCGAATGGTTGTGTGAAGAAATTTTTCTTTCCATTAAAGTGCTTCCTGCTTAGTGGTACCATGCAAGTGAAATAATGCAAGAGAATTTTTTGCATGCAATTTCTTTTAAAGGGGAAAAAAGTAGTAGAGCAGTAAAACGTTTCTCTAATGTATTATAGAATGAAATATTGGGTTGCAATGACTTCTCAAAAGGCAATAAAACCCTTCTGTATCTCTGCTTTTACAACCCAAAATCTGGGTAAGTGTGTGTTCAGAATAGGAAAACACTTATAGCAGTATAATTAATGTTTACCCTTTTTTGCTTCTATAAAAGAAACTAAAACTTGTTTGGACATTGTTAAAAAGGAAATATTTTTTTTCTGGAAAGGTTAAAACACTGAGAAAATAGGACCTTGTTTTCCTTCTACGGATTTACTTCCATCCTTCAGCTTCAGTCTGAGTTTTGTTACTCTTGCTGTTACTCCTTTTATTAGGAAACTTCTTAAAACACTTACAAGCATAAAGTTTTCTACGTTGGGTTTCACTGGCAGCTCAGAATCAAAACACATGGCAATCTGGCTGGAAGGCTTGTTGGATCTGCCTCCAAATTTGCTGCTGGTGTTTTTCAGGAGTCGGTCCTTGCTTTGTCTTGCTGGGCAGCCACGGCACCGCTCTCCAGCTCTGTCTTCCTTGGCTGGGACGGTTTCTGACTGTTGCAGGTTCAGGCTGCGTTTCTGGTGCCATGTGATGCTGTGAACACCATGCGTAACCAGGATCATCTTAGTTTTCCTCCATTGAACCTATAATGCTCGCTGTCAGGTTCGCTCTGTTGCACCTTCATGCAGTGTTACCCTGCTAAAAATGCCCGTGGGTGAGAAACGCTTTCATGTTAAAAACCCTGCTGTGGGGCAGAGAAGTTTTGACCCACTGTGGCTCCTTGTGTCCCATGAAGCAGGTCAGGATGATTTGAAACGTATCTTCGTATAAACTACGGTCATATACGGATACTGGCACCAAATACAGTTCTCTTGTGCATGTAGTGGTTTATCCAGGTATATATATGCTGGTAATTGGCAGCTCTGCCTTAATTGCTATTTCCAGATTATTAAGAGCTAAAATCCACCTGTAATTCTTAGTTATGATAGTTAGGATTAAATTTGGGCTACTAGTTATCAGACAAGAGAAAAAAAAAAGATCTGTAAGTTTTTGGTTACCTCTGTGAACAATTGTATGCGCTTGCAAACTCAAATAAGATGACTAAATTCTCCACGTAACTTCATTTTCCTGCAGTGTTACAAAAGAACATAAGGTTTCTGGTGTGGTTTTTATTTTTCTCTCTTACAGTGTGCTCACTGTATATTGCATTAACCTGTTCAAAGAACTGAAAACCCCCAAATCCCAGAACTGGAGAAGATTAACCAAAGAAATGAGAAGCTCGTTGCAGGGGGTACTTTTCTCCTGCTAATTTAGCTCTTTTCTGGAACATAACTATTCCGTGCTGGATGGCAGTGCTCTTTCGTTTGTTGAGGGTTTCAGAGTGGGAATGGTGATGGTGAGATCTCCAAGATGATGGAGAAGGTGGACAGGTGTCCCTGTCTGTGCTTCCCCTTACTTCGGCTGTTGAAATTTTTTTCCCCTGCGTGTTAGGAGGTCTTAAGCCTTCTGGTTTCTGTGCGTTGGCAGGCCTGATATTTGTAACCTTTTCCATACCTTGTCATGGCCAAGTTTTCAGTCTTGTAATAAAATCTGCTAGAAAAAGCTTATATAAGCTTTAAATAAATTCATACACAAGTGGACATTTGTTCCAAGTACTTAAAAACCATTTGAATAATTTTTTCCCCTGCTCCTTCTCCCTAACTTGCTTGTTTTCTGCAGCTACCAAAGAACGTGTTACAAAACAAATGACAGAACTTGGAGGACACCAGGAATCGGGGCCTCAGGGTTATTGTGGAAGCACTTTGCCATGTGTCTGTGCCCACTGCTAATTTATACGGGATTTGGTGTCAAATGTGAAATAGGATTTTGTTTGCCTCTTGTTTTGTATTTTGGGGCTTTTAACGGCATTTTACTTACGGCAATTTTCACAAACTGAATTTAGGTTTGTTTGGTTATTCTGTTTCCTAGAGCTGTAATGAAACTAAGTTCTCATCTTACGTATCTTGTTATGTTGCCAAGTAAGAACAACATTTAGTTAATTTTCAGAGCAGACAGCTTTTGTCTTGGTAGGCATGAGGAGAAGCCATCATCGGGATCTGCTAGAGCTTTTCAGTGACGATTGTGGCACTCATGAAACTTCAAAGTATTGTGTATTTCTTGGCAAAAAAAACCCCAAACCTTCCTGACAGCTCTTACTGATGTCCGTAACAATGCAGCTACTAGTCGGGGAGTCGTGGTAATAATCCTCTTTGAACCTTCTTCAGATAGAATTTGCATTGGAAAACTCTGCTTGTAGTGCCTCATACTCTGTTGGTTTGTAGGAAATGGATAACTTGGATAAATGTCGGTGACTGAGCGCAGAGGAAGGAAGAGGAACATCCCAGATTTCTAATATAGGAACTTTGATTAAGGAATATTAGTATTTTTTCTTTAAAGAAATAACAAGGGGAATTGAAGAAAAAGTATTGGTGACTAAATAATTTTTGTTAGGAAAATATTTGTTTTGTATATTAATAGAAGTATAGAAGTAGTCTTTTCCTTTTTTTGCATAGAAACAACTGGTACTGCTTGATACGAGAGAAGTTTGTGCTGAAGAGGAGTTCCAGCAAATGCTTTTGAACAAGAACAGTGGGGGAGAAGAAGGATGATTCATAGCAATGAAGAAGTTACAGTAGTAATGAAAAGGAAAGGCAACTCTCCCAAACTTGAGCGAGAACGTTTTCAAGCAGGCATGTTCCACATTGTTCCCCGATGATGATCCCCATGAAATACCTGAATAGTGTTCAGCTTCTGTTGAGAACCCACAGGGAATCCATTTATTGCCCGCGCATAGGTGCATGCAGTATGCGTTTACCTTTGAAGGGGATAAAGCTATGTAGTATTAAAAATTCCTTGGCCAAACTGTTTGAGCTTTAGGGACACAGTTTACACGTGGCAATGCCAAATACTGTGGCAGGTATATGTGATTTGCTGTTGTCTGTTAAGCATGTTGCTTTAACTCAAAAGTTTCTTGGCGTTTTTACAGACAGGTACAAGAAAGGTTGAATGTAGTGGGTGTCTGTATGGGGGTGGGTGGGGAGGTTACCGAAGTTGGAATTGACTTTTATCAAAATCTCTGAAGACTCAGCGAGGTATTCATAAGATTTGACAGAATAATCCCACGCAGGGTAGGCGCTAGCAAAGCCCTGAAGTGCCACGTCTAGGGGATGTGACAAAACATGGCAGACTTCTAATGGTCTATAAAAATAGAGCCTGAGAGGCAGTGTGTGCAGGTGGCTGGATTAGTGAATTTCCCCTCCCTTAATAACAGTGCCCTGAAGGCACCGTTCAGCTTAGTTTCAAAATGGTTGTGATCATTAAAAGCGACAAGCTGCTTCAAAAGTATACCGAAATTTTGGATGATCTATTTCAAAACAAGAAAAGAAATTACAAGGCTGGAGCAAACAAGCCAGGATGTGCAGTACCAGGTGGTAACTCTTCTCCCTTACAAAACACTCCTTGATGCAGCTATTCAAGTGCAGCCTAACAGCATATGATTTCATGTAAAGCCTCAGTCAATAAAGAATACTTCGACAATAATGAAATTATAACCTTACTAGAATTAGAAGTACGTGACGGAAAGTTATTTTTTAAAAGAAACTGATTTAGAAAAAACAATTCAATGCATTGTGCAATAGATGATGTCACAGTTGCAGTACAAATGCTTAAATAGTGAATTGAGCATGAAATAGTTGCATAAAACAGATGAGGGGAATAGAATGAAACCCTTAGAAGTAAGCTAAGTCAGTGACACACAAATGACAGCTGATAGAGTGTTTCTCTCAGGATTAATTATTCTCACATGTGTGCGCACGTGTATATGTGTATAAAATGTATAACCAGAAATGGCACGATGGGTATGAATGTCAGTTAACTGTATGGTATTATCGCCTTTGCAATAAAAACTTATAAATTTAAAGTGTTTTAAACAGTCACTGGAATGTTTGTTTTTGCACAAAGCGCACGAGTACTAATTAGAATAGCAAACTTGCAGGGAATTGTTTCTATGATGTCAGTATTCATGTTTAGGGTAGTGCCGTAAGTCTGTAATTGCTATTTTCTTGTTAAGCCCAATTACTTCAGGGGCTCGGTGGCTTGAAGAGCAGTAGCCTTTTTTACCACATGTAACTTCTGTTGCACATCTAATTGGCAATAGATGGGTATCAGCACTTTTTTACAGACATGATAGCGTCTTCTGAAATAAATGCAAATAATTTCCTTCGATAGAAATGTTAAAATTTTCTTAGAATGCCTAGTGAATTGCAGACAGTGAAAATTTGTTTTAGAGTTTATTAATTGGGTAAATAACAATCGGTTGACTAGTCAGAACTGTTGCCTGTTATATCCGTAGGGTACCAAAATTACCAGCAGCTCGTTGCAGTGCTTCCCCTCTGTGAGAGCACACGCTGACGATCTCAATTAAGCGAGGCATTCTGATAACGCTTATATAATAAGCGTTGTCAAAACTGTGCATACAATGGCTTATTTTCCCTGTGATGTCTCTTAGTGGTCTAAAGTAATACGTTCTCTGAAGTAAGTTTCTTACTTGCAAGTAATGCATGGTGGTCACGTGTGACACTGCTCCTGCGGTACTGCTTTTGCATCTTCACACAGGGTATACCATTCCTTGGGACTGCTCAGAAGTTGAAGAAAAATCCATTATCTTATTTTTGTAAGGTTTAAACTCATAAAACCAACCTGGAAACCTGTGATATTTTAACTTTCTCAGCAATTTTACAAATTACTGTTTTATCTGTCTTACAGCATCTTAGGTAGTAGCACTTGGCGTTTGTGCTTGTTTGATGTATCCTGGACTCTTAAATACAAGAGAGGTGTTGATTGTGCGTATGCTTTTAGTTTTCAAATGCTTTGGGGTTTNTGAGGTCGTGGCCCCGTGACCACGCACAGATCTCCAGCTCCTCCTGTTTATTCCCCATACTGCGTGCATTGGTGTACAGGCACTTCAGGGAGGTAGTCGAGCACG
The DNA here is from genome assembly GCA_013398225.1 of Steatornis caripensis. Classification (NCBI taxonomy): domain Eukaryota; kingdom Metazoa; phylum Chordata; class Aves; order Caprimulgiformes; family Steatornithidae; genus Steatornis; species Steatornis caripensis. The sequence continues at coordinate 11,676 of VZSC01000357.1, read as the reverse complement.
CAGGTTTCCCCGGAGGGGCGCACAAGGATCCAATGCCTTCATACCCATCCTTGAGGTGGTTGGATTCCTGCTACTCATTTTGGGTATATATAAAGTCAGCTTGTTCTATAAACATTTTAAGTTGGTCAGTCAACTGCTTGCAGTATGTGAAAGCATGGTGAAATCAAGGGGGAATGGGGAATATATAAAATGCTGCTTTTCTGAGAGAAAGGAAGGAGAAGAAATAGTAGATGAGTAGAATTTTTTTTTTCTCTTGCTGCTGTAGGCACTAAGCTTGGATTGAGCTTTAGATGGCCAAACTTGAAACAGATTAGTTCTCATGGCTCTCTATATGGAATTTTAGTCAAAACTTTGTAAAATCTAGATCTTCATTAGATGAAAAAAAATTCAATAAGGATCTTGGCTAAATTGTTTGCACCAATTTAAAGCTTCTATTTTACTATTTGCTTGAGGAAAAATCACCCAAGATTTTTCCAGTTTTGTTGTGTCACAAAACAAGACGAAACCTATGTATTTTGTGCTTTATATAGCACAAGAGGGTCACTAGTTTGGTGTTTGTGGGTTTGGGGTGGTTTTTTTTACTGATTGCTATTCATCCTCTTCAATGGACACTGAACAAGAGGAGGAAACTTGATGTCTGTCTTTAATAAACTCAGCAGAACTGTGTCTTGCCCTGGCAAATTTAGTCCACGCATTGCCGGAAGAGTGAAAACAGTGTTCTATTCTTAATGGTCTAAAATGTCCAGGAATTTCTCTCTCTAGTATCCATGCAGATGTGCATTAAGGTGAGTATGTTCTTATACCCAGATGCCAGAGTGCATGTTTCCCTCCCTGTGTCCCCAAATGTCACCTTTACACCTTTCCTTCTTTGTTTTTTTTTGGGGGGGTGTGGTTTTTTTTTTGTTTCCCACTGGCTGCTGGCTGGGCATGAGGTCTCTGTGCCCTGGCTGTTGCTGGTGCGTGCATGCTGCTTTGTAAGACTGGCAAGATGTTAACCTATGTCTCTGTAATCCACACCGACTCACTGATTTGTTGCCAAACATATAACTAAATACCTTTAATCTCCGTGCCTCTAAAGTTGCTTAACAAGCTTGAAAGTTAATACAGGGAGGAATGATCACAAAAGGCTCTTTCGTTAGGAAAAAAGATTACGCTGGCAACAGTTTTGCGTGTTCTATGATCTAATGCTTTTCTATCAATCAGAAGTGTAACAGTTTGCTATTGTTTTATAAGTGTTATAGCTCACTTGGGCACAGGTGTTATTTACTACCTTGATTTTAGTTTCAAGGATCACCGTGCTATTCAAATGCTCCTCTTCTGCTGTTTTTGACCCTGGTTGCAGCTGAACTTTGGAATGTGAAGGCTTGTTTCAGTTTGGACTAATATTGATTGCTCCTGCTCTTGTGTGGTGTACTTGCTTCCAAGCTGAATAAAATAAAGAAGGTTGTTTCTTAGGCCTGGCTTCTGTCTCTTGATAGAACCATTTTTGAGACCGTGATGAAAACCAGCTGGTGTTAGCTCCTGAGCTGCCTTGGCCAATGTCTTCCCCTTCCTACCTTGGAGTAAGTTCAGAGGATGGGGCTCCCAAAGACTGCCAGTAGCTGGAGTTCTAGAAAATGCCAAAATAATATGGGTTTCATACTTTACTTCTTAAAAGCAAAATAAGGTCGTTACCAATAGTTGTTAGCTCTACACTTAAGAGCACGGTTGCTGTTTGCGCAGATGATTTCTGGAGGAAAAAGTCATTACAGTTGAAAATGTGTAACAATGTGTATTATTAGAAATCTACTGAATACTTGATTTGTGTGTGTGTGTTTTGCAGGAAGATGAGATTTTAAAAATGATCTATCCCCCTGGTTTCCAGGCTCTTTCAGTCATACATTTTGTCATTAATAAAAACTTCTCATTTCTCTCTAATGTTCTGTGATTCCTAAGGGAATAAGGATACGGCACTGGCTGTGGTCCTGCATCTCATTCCTGTTAGTGCATAGAAATTGGCATTTCCCTTTCTGAGGGCAAAGTTTATCAGACATTTTCTGTATTAATTTAGAAAAATTTCTGATACTTAGTATAACCAGAGTGTTTTCTCTGCTATCATAAAATTTTGTGAAATCTTCTCTCCTCGGATGTTCCTGAGGAGAATCTGTGGGGTTTTTTCAATAGCTGTGTCAATTTGTGTGTCTCAAGATGCCGTATCCCTCAAGCTTGTTTGGCTTTCATAGTCACGCCAACATATTTCTCAAGGTAGTTAAGGAATGATTTATTTTTTTTCACTTCAGAGTTACTTGTATTCCTCTGAGGGGAAAAAGTAGAAGAAGCAAAGCAGAAGAAAATTGACAATATTACACAAAACCCTGAATATAAAACAGCTGCGGCATGTTCATGTGTTATGGGAACTCTTGGCTTTATGAATTAACTCCTTTACCAAACTGTAGAAGCTGATTTATTACCAATGAGAAGTACTGACTGAGACTGTAAAAATCTGAAGTCTTGTATCTGTAATGCTGTGAAATATGTGGTTATGAATAAGCTTATGAATTTACCTTCCCCCCGCCCTCTCCGGGGCATTCAAAGATAACAGTACATCTAATTTCTCTGTGTAGCTTTGTCTGTTAGGTTGCTCAGGGACTAAAATACTTACTTGGTTGGCTGTATGATGTATATAATACCTAGTTTGTAGAAATGAGCTTGTCAGTTTAGCAGAAGTGGCTCCAAGACAATCAATTTTATTCCCTCCCATCTATTAACCTGGCTTCTTTGTTTACCGTGCTACATCTAGGAAATACAAATGTAAGACGCTAGAAAGATGGTAGAAATCTTAGTCTAAATCAAATCCAAGTAACCTAACTCTATCCCTGCACAGGAAATTAAAGCTTGAATCTTGGTATTCCTAATTGATCAGTGCAAATACATTTATCCAGGAGCCTCGACTGTAGCAGCAGTAGTGAAGACTGGTCAAATCCTCCCTCAAGTCAGCATTTCTCTGGACATACGGTGGGACATATGGCTCTCGCAGGACTCCGTGCCTGGGTGTTAGCTGGTGATAGGTGACAAGCTCTGGGTGTGCAAGAAAGAGGTGCAAACCGCACCTCTGATGGCTTTTCCCTTCCCCACACCATCCCATGAAAGTCTTTAACTTGAATTTCTCCATTGCTCTTTTTTTGGCAAGTTAAGAGAGAAGATTGGACCAAGGTGGCTGAGGCCATCTCAGACCTGATGTTGCAGACTGACTCCGCCACCCCCGCGGCAGCAGGCTCAGGAGGTCCTCTGATTGCTGGGGTGAAGAATGATTTTACCTGTCTTAAATGGACTTTTTTCTAGGTTTAAATCCTTTTAGTTTTGTGTTGCGCTTTCAGTCTCTCCACTACTTGTGCTGCTTTACAAACCTGGGTGGTATCTCACCTCTACCTTTTCGTTTCCCGTCCAGAGAGTGCCAGCCTTCCCAGTCCTGATGCGGCTGCCTGAGCGTATGTTTTCAGCTGCGTAGTTTTAAAATTATAGCTTGCTATGTAATGTACAGGACTTTGGCAGCATTTACCGTCAGTGTTTGCTGGGAGATAAGCAGCAGTCCGACTAAACCTTTTCACCTACGAGAATAAATGTCCTTGTAGAGCTATACTTTAGCGATTTGTACAGAATTAAAAAATGCTTTTAATGAAAATTCTCAAGAGATTTCAGATGATGGAAATGGAACGTAAGAGTGATGCTAAGCCATTCTGCGTGTCTGTTTTTCTTGAGTTATTTTCAAAAAACCTTCTGTGTCACTAAAGTTCTTATTAAAACAAACAAACAAAGAAAAAAGCCCAAACAAACCTCAAATTCATGCAAGTGGTTGGGTTTGACATTAAACTGTCTGGCACCTCTGTCATTTTCCCCACCCTCAACTTTGCCACACAAGCATTGCACCCCTCTGACATCAGACATTGCATTAATATGTGCACAGGAAAAACTAGGAAGCTTTTATGGCTGTTTTCCCACAGTGTGCTGGAGGTAGACAACCTGTGCAAATGTGTGTCTGATCTACAGCGAGTTGCAGAACCAAGGGTTTATGTGATTAGTTGTGTTTCTGTCTGAAGCCTTTCTTTTGGACGGTTTTACAACAATTCTTGTGACTGTCTGTTTTTGAGAATTGTGTGTGGCCCAAGTCAGCATCTTCTCAACTTCTGCCAGAGTTCTGGACTGTGACTCTGGTCTTAGGGGTTACTATTGTAGTGCATTGTTTTTTATAATAATGTTTGATCTGAGTATATTAACAAGCATGCTTTTAACTTTTTGTATCCACACCTTGTTTTTTGTACGCTTGTATCTTACACCATATTCTACTTGTCTCTTCTTTCCTTCCACTCTTGTCTTGCTATGTACTTATTCCCCCTTCACGGTCTTTTTTGGTTTTTTTGTCAGTGACTACTTCTGTTTTTCCGCCTAAGTTATTTTAATCAGACTTTTCATTCTCCTTTTCTTTATAATCTTGCAATTTATACTTCACATATTCTAAACCTTTCCCAAAATACGTGTTTGCTAACCTCTTGCCATCGCCTGTGCTCCTTTCATGGTTTGTCAGGCTTCAACGTGCTTACATCCTCTCATGTATATCTATAGTGCTTTTGATTTTCTAGCTCTAAATTCTCTGTTTCACTGTGGTTCCCTGCTGATCTGCTCCACTTCTCTCTAATCTTATGGAGGAGCAATATTAGATTGGCTTTGCACGCAAGCTCCTTCTTCTAACTCCTTCCCAAGAGAAGTGGGGAAGAGCAGAAACCGAGTCCAGCCGCTCCAGGAACCTCCCCAACTCTGGAAAAACCAGCTCAGCTTCAGGGCTTCTTAGGAAGGTGTCGCTGATTCCCCAGATGGAGAACCTTGCCCTGTACCTCACTTGATCTGTCGGGTGAAGCTTTTTCCAAACATACTTGATATAGAAAAATGGGATACGCTTCTCCGTGAAGACGTATTTTACATAATGGGATATGTAGGGAAAGTAGGTTGCAGATGATTTGCATAACAGTGAAACAAACTTGGGAAGAATAAATCTGCTACCTTTTACCATCCCTTGTTTTAAGATAGAAATTACTCACAGTTCTAAATAAATTTTATGTATTCATCACTACGTAATCAAGTTTTAAAGTTGTTACCCTCTTCCTCTCTAATTTTCCTTGTGGCGTTCCATCATAAATTTTCACTTACGAAAATCAACCCTTCCGAGTTTTGGAGACAGTGGTACTGAGGGACGGGCTAGGTTGCACTCGGCGGACTTTGTATAACTAACATTAATTTTCTTCTTCTGGAAAACCTGTTAAAGGGAAGTCGAGATACATTTAAAACTTAATGTTTGAATTTTATTCTTTTTGTTATGTGGTTTGTTGTTGTGTGTGTGGGTTTTTTTGTTTTTTTTTTTTTACTAAAGAAGCTGTAGGCATGTTGGTTTTAGAAGTAGGTTTTAGGGTCCTGCTCCAGGCAGAGCTTCGAGGTGAGTCTGCACAGACTCCGGCAAATGTTGGAAGGCTTTGAAACAGAAAAAAAAAGGCAGGTTTTATTATACTATAAACTAGAATAATTGACTGTTCAGGCAGAAGTCAAATGATATGGGAAGGCGTAAAAGAAATTAAGAGGTTCACGTACAAATCCTTCCTTGACTGTTGTGTCCTGGCGAGTGGGATTCATTCTCCCAGCCTTGATTTCAATTGCTTGCTGACTTCGTGGTGTTAAGCCCTATGGTGTTCACTTGTTTTTAGTCTTCTAGTGTTTAATAAGGACATGAGAAGAGTTATACTGGTCTATCTATGACTGACTGCAGCGGGATGCTGAGCAGTGAGCATGCAGTAATGTATTTTCCTAGAGTACTCTTTCAGACTCCTCTGAGCTCAGAGACTGCTTGAGTACAGGTGGTCTTTCTGGTTTTAGTGTTCATCGTTTCTCTGCTGTGAATTATCCGGTCCCTTTTTGAGCCTGTTCAAACTGTACTATAGCTTAACTACGTACCCAGTGGTTTCTTTTGAAATTGTTCCTTGCTAGCTTCATTGAATTTTGCCTAATTGTCGCATTGGAAAAGATGGGGAAAAGCAGGTCCCTAGCAATCTCCTCTGTGCTGATTTCACCTATAAGACCTTCACCATTGCAGGTGGAAGATTTCTAGTGCTGTATGCTGAAGACGGTCAGTGAACTTCATCATATCCCTGTTTTACCTCCTCCCCAGGTCACCTTTGAATGGTGAAGACAACAAGCCTTAGCTCTCATGCCATTGGGATTTCACTGATGATAGCTCTTTGGTCTTAAGAGCTGGCTGCATGCTCTGTACTTCTGTCCTCTGTCCATCTTTTCAACTACTTTGATACACATGTGAGGACCTTCTATATCCCACAGTCACCTCTTTGAATTCAGTTTAATAAAACAAGGTATTGTGGTATCCAGAAACAAAGTCCTTGCTTCGTGCCAGTTTTTACTGATCAGCTGAGAAAAGAGTAAATATTAGCAGACATATCTAATTGTACTCCTTTTGGGGCTTCGGTTTATTTTCTTCTGATATATCTTTCCTTGCTTAACTCAAGCTTTTGAAAGGCGGTTTGTTTTCGGCACGCATTTAACGTGAGTTGCTCGGCAAATGCAGCCATTTTAAAAGGGCTGAAAATTGAGGAAACCTAATACATTGAGACAGAAAGGAAGGAGAATGAAATCTGTCTCTTCTCCTTGACTCAGCTTTCTACTTCAGCAGTAAATTCCAATAACAATGTAAAAATAGGGCAGCAGCACTAGAAAGCAGGAAAACTAATTGGTGGAAATTATTATTATTTTTGTAAATAACTATGTGGAGTACAATTCCAAATAGGAAAGGCATCTGGTGTCACAGTGGCAATGCAAATGGCATAAATCTACCAGGAAATTACAGGACTTCTCTGAGGGACTTGATCTCTTCTCTGTCAAATGCAGGCGGCTGTATGTATTTGCATTGGAGTATTTTATTCTTATTAAAATAAGGGTGTGTTTAGCAATTTTTTGGGTGAAATGGCAGCCTTGTAAGGCAGCTTTGCAATTACTGATCCACAGTGTCCGTATTCAGAAAGAGTATGTGTGTATTTTGTTGCATTTACTGGTGTGACAGTGCTGTAATGTGTCTTTTTGTCCAAAGCAGTCTGAGAAGTGCTTAATCATAGAGTTGGTGTATTCAAAGGATATCTGTAGTGATGAGTAAGGAATTTATTAAACGAGTATAATTTTAAGCTCTGCTCAAAGTGTTTTAGTGAATATTTGAATCTTAAAATGCAAGGATAAAGAAATGTCTTAGATTAAATTTCTGTTTATTTTTGTTAAATTTTGGAGGGAATAACTGTTTTTTACATGGCAAATACATTGTATTCTTTGTAAATATAAATACAGTCTTTCCTAGCTCACTGGTTTTGGCACTTTAAATGCACTCTTTATATCTTCTGTGTGCCTGGAGAGAAACCTTTGAGTTTTCAAGTAAAAAGATACATTTTAAAAGGGCACCAGATAACAACTTATTTTTCCTTTGAAAGAAATAACAACAAAACTCCCAATCTATAGGCATTTTTTTCCTCTCTGACTAGTATTTGGGAAAGGGGAGAAAACCCACACTGATGTCTTCAATATATCAGTATATCTGATCACAAAATATCAGATGCGTTGAAGCAGAGTAAGAACAGGTCACCTGTGTTTGCAGGCAGTTTCTGCCACTCTTCTCTCAAACATGTTAACGTGACAAAAAGCTTGGTGTCACTGACACATGCTTTAAAAATCTTCATCTGGAGGCCTGCTCTTATTTCATTGATTTTCCCTTAAGTAGCAGTGCCTAATTATGAGCTACATTAAAGCATATATAAAAGAGAAAAAAATCTGATGCAGACAAAATCAAATTTTCATTTTATAGGTTTCTGGGGACTGCTTTTGAACTGGAATAACAGTAGTGACAATCAAAAAAATTGCTCTGGCTTCAGTGGTCTCTTCTAACCATGGGAGCTGGACAAATTGGAGTTGAAAGGACCTCTCCAATTAACACGTTGTCTTCTGCTCATGTGTGGGACAATACACTGAATAGCCAATTAATTACAGATGTTTCAGCTTGTGTGGTTTTCGGTCAGATCGTAGACAGGGCTCATGCCTCTAGATGTTTTTTTTTCCTCCTCTAATAGCCTAATGAGAAAATAAGCACTCCAGCGAGAGTAGGGGTGAGTTAGTAAGACGGCCTGGATCTAAATGTCACGCTTGCAGTATTGGGCTAAAAAGGGTCTGTTGTGTACAGGGAGGGTTTTTGCCGTATGGTGACTTCTTTGCAATGACCTTGTTTCTCTTCTGGACAAAGGTTTGAATAGCGAGGGCAGCACTGAGGGAATTAGGGTAGGTAAAAATCTGCGTATTAAAGTGGTTTTTAGAAAATACTGCAAAGGGTAATTGCTCATTATTTCTTCGCATTGAGAACTTTATATTTTTCAGCTTTTTAAAATTCTAACAACTTAACTTTTGGGTGGAAGAGTTGCCAAACGGATGTAGCAGTTGCACTGCCCTGCGTATTTGCAACCTCAGAAATAGCTGAGCTTTGGTAATGTTGCCTACAGATTCAGAGAAGAATCCTGACTTCTTTTTGAGGTACGGGGTTTACTGTCAGCAGTTTCGGTCTGGGTTTGTGTGTGAAATTGTAAGTAATGTGAATGAAGGTGGTAGGAAAGTAGGCTGACTATTCAAAAAGCTTTATACATCTTACTGGCATTCTTTCAGAAACTACCATCCTCCCAAACTGTCTGGGAGCCCAAAATAAAGGCTGTTAATCTTCACATATGTATTGTATGCCCTGCCTCACCCAAAGACTCTGTCTCGGGAGGCATACTTGACTTTTTTTATTTCCTGCAGTATGGCTGTTTGTAAGGCCAGCAGCGCGCTGGATGCTGGCTATAGTTTTCACTTGGCCTATAAACTGTATTTTGCACCCACAGAGCTGAAATCTGTGCACCTTCTGCACCTGCGTATGGTTTCCAACTTCCAGCAGCTAAGACATTGATTTAAAAAAATGCAGCCATGAAATAGGACTTTTGGTTTTCCTAACTTTAACTAGTGCATAATATTCTCCTCTACGCTTCAAACTTTGAGGAAAGTCTCCAGTTGGTGACAGATGGCTGATTAGGTAGAAAATGTGTTCATGAGCCATATTAATAGAAATGTTTGTGGCTGAACTGCATTAGTACTAACCTCGCTTGTTGTGATCCTGGGAGAGGTTGATAATGCTTGTTATGAAATGTTGAAGTGACAAATTAGCCATTAGGATTTTATAGCCAGCATTTTTATTAAATGCTTGTTGCAGGGCGTTTTGGCCACAGAAATCTGTGTGCTAGTGGTATAATTGTACTTCTGTCTTCTGCCACCTGAGAATGTTATTCTTGAGAAAGAAGGGGGGGTGGTGGTGGTGGTGGTGGAAATCAGTGTTCATCTAATTAGATGCAACGTCTTAAAAGTGATGCTCAGGATATGTGTATATATACTGCCCAGAGAGGTTGTGGAGTCTCCTTCTCTGGAGAGATTCAAAACCTGCCTGGACGCGTTCCTGTGCAACCTGCTCTAGGCTAACCTGCTTTAGCAGGGGGGTTGGACTAGATGATCTCTAGAGGTCCCTTCCAACCCCTACCATTCTATGATTCTATGATTCTTCTAATTTTGATCAATTTGAAGGGACAGTTAGAGCCTGTCCGCTGAAGAGGTGGCTGGCTTTGTTTAGGGGATAGAGATGGGAAGCTCGTATCTTTTAGTGCAAGATCAAGCTGTTAGGGCGTGGGATGAGGCATGTTGAGCACCGATTCTGTGGTTGAACCAGAAAAAAAATAGGTGCCAGAGCTGCTTTTCCCCTGTGTTTTGTCTTGTGGGCTGGGCAAGGTTAAGGGACAGCAGGACACTGCTCTGCTATGCTTTGCTGACCACTAAGAGCAAAACTACGTGGCTATTTAAAGCTGCCGTACTGAGTAGCGGTTACAAATATGTAGTTTCAAAAATGTTGATTGCTGTGGAGATCTGGTGGACTTTTGGGACTTTTATTAGTTCCTTTCATTTAATGTGTGAGGAGCTGTTAATCTGACGGTTGTGGATACCGGAAAAAGCTTGAAGTGCCCAGTTGCTAAATAATGTCTCCTCTCTGCGTAACGGGAAAGGTGGGGTAAAGGGCTGAGGAATGATTCTGAATCTGTAAAATTGTATTGGAACAAATGAAGTGCCTCTCAAGTGCAAAATAAATAGGTGTATATTGACGTCATCTACTGTTAAGCTAATAAAACATGTTTGCTGCTCAAAACCCGTTTCATTTTCTTATATCTGCACCTTCTAAATAGATCTGGTTTCAATTTATTTTGTTGACTTGAAAAAAATTGTTTATTTGGACATTAAAAATTGAATTGTCAATTCCATTATCCTCCTCGTGCACTTCAATTTCAGGCCTATCTGCATCGATGAAGAAGTGTTCCAGGAGATCCTTTTTTTAATTGAAAAAGATCTATTATTACTTGCAAAACCTGTGTAGAAAGTTGCACAGTTGCTAATAATCTGGGATTTCCCCAGTGTATATTTTTTTGCTTGCTTAGAGTATTTGCAATTAGAAGTCTCCATCTCGATGGGATAATTAAAAAATAATTTACCACTTGGAAGGAATAGGTCTCTTTGGGCAATCTGCACTGCTATTGGTTAATTATTACTAATTTTTGGTTATCTGATACAGTTCTTCCTGACCTGGCATCTGCATAATGTAGAAGCTAATGAGAACAGAAATTAAGCCTGATAGTTGACATGTCCTCTATTTGGTTTGAGAGAGTAAAGTGGAAAGAGATTAAAAATAAAATAGTCAAAGTGGGACTTCAGCATTACTGGAAACTTTATATTATGCACAAAACATTTATACAGATAGATATGTGTGTAGAGAGAGAGAGAGATGCACGTGTGATTTAGCAACCCTTCAATTGCTTTGTGTTGTACTAGTTGAAATACCGACTACGAAATCAGAGTAATACGGTGTACCCTGCATAAGCTAAATACGTAGTTGCTGCAGGACTTGCTGTAAAATGAAAGTTTTCCTTTTTCTTTGCAATAAAGAAGCTTTCTACATTTACAGTCGCCTAGGAAATATTTCTATTGCATGATAATGCAATGATTTTTTAAAAAAATGTTATTCACTTCATATATCTGAGTAACATTTGTATTTACAAACTGCGTCAGATTGTCAGACTCTCCTGTTTGCTATACGTGGTTCGAGCAGGCGAGAGCCTGGCACGGCTTGTGTGGGTCGCTCCTGTTGCACCACGCTAGTTCTTGCCTGGCATTACACCTAGTGAGTTTTCTACACCTCTTGGCTCTGAGATGTTCATCTTTGTCAATACGTATCATTGTCAAAGTTGAAACTATTCATGGAGCTTACATTGAGCTGCTACGGGGGTGGGGATTATGGAATCTGGCAATATCTCAGAATGCTCTGTGTGTTTTAACATCGTAAGAACATGCACGTAAATTTGGGTAAAGGGAGAACACAACCTTTCAGTTGTTAATGCAAACTTTTGTTCAAAGCAAACTGGTGTTTTCTGTCGAGTGGTCGCTGTGAAACTTTTCTTCCTCATTGCCGGCAAGGGGTTTGTACCCGTGCGTGTGCACACACAGTACAAATTTGATATTTGCTCCCTGGAAAGTCACTGCTGGTAGCTC
>VZSC01000356.1:55883-82603 GCA_013398225.1 Steatornis caripensis | reverse complement strand
CCCCCCCCTTTACCTCAGGGGCTGCCCCGCCCCGGCCTCTGGGCCCGGCCGCGGCCCCCGCTGGACCCCGGGGTCGGCGTAGCCCGGCTCGCAGCCCCGGGGGGTCGCCCGCTCCTAGGCCTACCGCCGGGCCGGGCCCCGGCCTCCCCCGCAGTTAATTCTCAGTGATTAACTAGCGCAGGTGGCTCCCCCCCGCCCGCCGGAGCTCCTTCCCCGGGCCCCTCGCCCCTTCCCCGCGGAGCCCTGGCCCGGTCGTGCCCGGTACCCGGTTCCCCGTACGCGGCTCGCGCTGGGCTCCCTGAGCGGTTTCGGGGCGCGNCGGATGTCAGATAGAACGTTCTTGTGGCAAAGATGGTGTGTACAGAGGAGTAGTATTGTAGTCTGCTGAGCCACAGTGTCTCGTAAAGTCAGTGTGGTAATATCGGGCTTCACTACTAAATTAACCTAGAACTTGGGAAGCTGGTCTGTCTTTGCTGAAGGAGCTGTCCAGCCGGGCCCGGCGGGCGGGAGGCTCGGGAGCCATCGCAGCGGCCCTGGCCCAGCTTTGCCCGTCTCGCCGTGGCTGGGGCTTGGGGCAGAGCCCCCAGCTCTCCGTGATGGGGAGGCCTGGGGCGGCCTCTGCGGCCCCTCCGCAGTGGGGTGAGGCGAAGTGTTTTCGCAGCGACCTGCCTGAAGTCGTGTTGTGCTTCCGAAGTGTCGTGTGCACCCCACCGGGCCTTCCCGGCGGGGAAAGGGCCCCCGCTCTGCTGCGGGTTTCTCCTCGTCCCTGTTTACGGGCACCTCTCTGGGAGCCGGGACTTCTCCGTGTCCCGCTGCGTAGCAGCACGGAGGACCGGCTGCCTTCCCCCAGCAGCGTCGCGGGGAAGCTGGCGGTGAGGGTGGTACTGAGCAACACCATCGGATGGAAAGCATTAGTGCCTTGTGCAGGGTTCAGCTGGGCTAGAGTTAATTTTCTTCCTAGTAGCTGGCGTGGGGCTGTGTTTTGGGTTTGTGCTGAGGACGGCGTTGATAATGCAGAGGTGTTTTCGTTATTGCCGAGCAGTGCTTACACAGCGTCAAGGCCCTTTCTGCTTCTCACAGCACCCTGCCAGCGAGGAGGCTGGGGTTGCACAAGGAGTTGGCGGGGGGATGACACACAGCCGAGACAGCTGACCGAAGGGATGTCCCACACCGTGTGATGCCATGCCCAGCGTAGAAAGCTGGGGGGGAAAGGAGGAAGGGTGGGATGTTCAGAGTGATGGCGTTTGTCTTCCAAAGNTAGAGTTAATTTTCTTCCTAGTAGCTGGCGTGGGGCTGTGTTTTGGGTTTGTGCTGAGGACGGCGTTGATAATGCAGAGGTGTTTTCGTTATTGCCGAGCAGTGCTTACACAGCGTCAAGGCCCTTTCTGCTTCTCACAGCACCCTGCCAGCGAGGAGGCTGGGGTTGCACAAGGAGTTGGCGGGGGGATGACACACAGCCGAGACAGCTGACCGAAGGGATGTCCCACACCGTGTGATGCCATGCCCAGCGTAGAAAGCTGGGGGGGAAAGGAGGAAGGGTGGGATGTTCAGAGTGATGGCGTTTGTCTTCCAAAGTAACCATTATGTGTGATGGAGCCTTGCTTTCCTGAGGATGGCTGAACACCTGCGTGCCTGTGGGAAGTGGGGAATGAATTCCTTGTTTTGCTTTGCTTGTACATTGAGCTTTTGCTTTATTTAACTGTGTTTATCTCAACCCATGAGTTTTCTCACTTTTACCGTTCTGACTCTTTCCCCCATCCCTCTGGGGAGGAGCAAGTGAGTGGCTGTGTGGGGCTTCGTTTTTGGCTGGGGTTAAACCACAGCACGCCTGCAGAATCAGCTCTTCAGTGAGGATTTGGCTAGATAGTTACAAAAATGAGATTTGGAAGAGGGTTGTTTCTGGAAGCACTGCCCTCTCCCTGCTCTTGGGGCCTTCTCAGTGCTGTGAGCTGAGCCCAGGACCCTTCCATAAGAGGTGCGCTTCCCAGGCGTTGTCGTTGCCCCCATAAGCGGGTGTTTGATGAACTCCTTGCTGCTCACATGCAAGGCTTCCTCGAGGAGAGGAACAGGCTTTAGATAGCTTATGCTATCATGCAGGTCCAAGCCTCAGTGAGAGGTTTTATTTGTCAGAAGTTTGTTCTTCTATTGCTGCTCAAATCTAGTCATCTTTCTGGATCTTAAATCTTTTGAAGTGTAAGCTGCGGAAGACTGTCAGCTCAAACTGGGCTTTATACACCAACAGTCCCAAGTGATGGGTGGTGTAGGAGCAGCGAGTGCAGGAATACCCATCTGCTGTGCTCCTGTGACTTCTGCGGTACCGCACTCTTGAAGTATTTATACTGCCTTGACATATTTACCGTTGGAAATACGCTATTTATCCTCAAAGAGCCTTAGAGAGGACAACACGCTCTCAATTTTGGAGAAAACTGAGACACAGAAACAACGTTTCCCCAAGAGCACACAGGTGGTGCCTAGCAAAGCAGTGACATGAATCCAGATCTCTTGAATCCTGGCTTTCTGGCAATTAAACATTCTTTCTCTCCTCTTTAAAGTTATCTGCTTTTCTTTCCTCTCCTCAAACATATTTTGGGACGCATCAAGAATGCTAAAAATTTTAACTACAGCCGGTGACGTTTGTGTAACATCTTTTGGGCTTCCAAATTAAATGACAGATTTAATGAAAAAAGGAGAAAATGAAATGACATTTTCTCATTTTCTCTGTAGCCTAATTCCCTCGCATGCGGAAGCGGCTGTTAAATGTTTCTGGAGTCAGTAGTAGTTTTCTTATTTTAAAATAAATAAATCCATAGCTGTTTATTGCAGGAAATTGCAAGACTCACAATTGACTTCCACAAAAGTCTGCCTTTTTAAAAATTATTATTATTCTTTAATCCACAAACAAGAGTGGAGTACAGGTTGGGGAGAAGAACCTGCTGGGTCTCTGCTTCTGCTTTTTGAACTGTGGGACAGCTGGGATTTCTTCTGGAATTCCTGTCTTTTCCGCAAATCAGGAAGGATATTGAGTGAATAACTGTGGGTACCTATCAAGTGTATTTTCAGGGCAGCTTGAGTTTTCAAAAACACGTACTTGATAAGCTTGTTTTGCTCATTTGTAGCGCTGCTTTGTCATAAGAGAAAAGGGAAACATCAGTCTCACCAGGCTCTGGCAGTTTCAACAGAAATAATTTCTATTTCTTAGTCTGATGGGAAGTTGCCGTATAGTATAGTATGGTCTTTGAACCTGCTGATGGGTATAGGCCTTCTGAGTTTCCACAGCAGCAAGAGAGTACATTTTTGAAGACTAAGATAGTTTTTGTTTGGGTTTTGGGTTTTTGGTTTTTTTTACTGCTTATCAAAGCACTGAAATCGATAATACCGGTGCAACAGCAAAGGCAGCTACTGGCTGTGATCACGAGGGAGAGCTTGGCAAAGCACCCAAATAGAGTTTGGAGGCACTGTTCTCATGGGAGCATATTGCTGTCTGTAATAGTCTTTTAATATCTTTCTGTAGTCTAAAATACATGATATTTTTTTAAAGATCCTGTATACGCGGGAAGCATTCTGGAGGGGTTTTTTGCGCATACAGATAATATACAGGTGCTCTGAAATACAATACGAAAGGATTGGTGGCCCCAGTTCACTTAAATGTCATCTGCCTTCCAGTTCACCGTCATTTTCTTCCTCTGCCTTATGCTAACTACGTTTTAGATGAAGTTTTTAATGTAGCTCTCTTACCCAAAGGTGCCTGGGAAGTTTGGATGCTTTGAGCCTCTGTGCTGAAGGAGTTAATGTGCTGTTTCATGTGTGGGGCCTGGTGCTTGAGATGTTTTCCTTTGTGGTCACTGTTGCTTCCAGTCGGCCTGTCTTGAGGTTTCTTGGCATTTTTCACAAATTAATTTTCAGTAATTTGATGACTGTTGCGCTGTTTCTCTGATTTTGATGACAACTTCAGTTGAGGGTCTCCTCTGTATGTGTTTTGCTCAAACGAGTACCTCAGAAAGGGGATGCTAATCAGGTGAATAACAGCTGATTTGAACAGAAGGTTTGGTGTCTGTCTTGTAAGGGATTTTTTTTTGTTGTTTAGTATTTTGGATTCCAGTTGTAGAGTATACTGCGAACTGACACTTTGCCTTTTTATAACTGTAAGAACGTTTTTAATTTTTTATCCCCTAGAACATGGTGATGAGTTTCCGAGTCTCAGATCTTCAGATGTTGCTGGGTTTTGTTGGCAGGAGTAAAAGCGGACTTAAACATGAACTAGTCACCAGAGCATTGCAATTGGTCCAATTTGACTGCAGCCCTGAAGTTTTCAAGAAAATTAAGGAGCTCTATGAGACTCGCTACGCCAAGAAGAGCTCTGAAGTCGCGCAGCCCCAGCCGCAGCAGCACCGGTCTCCCGAAGCACTCTCCATACATTCATCGTACGACCGTGGGAGCACTGTTGCTCGGACTTCTATCTCCACGACTAACATTGACTATCCCGCGCTCTATGGGAAATACCTTAACGGACTGGGAAGGTTGCCACCCAAAGTTGCAAAGCCTGAAGTTCGCCTGGTGAAACTTCCCTTCTATACGACCCTGGATGAGCTGTTGAAGCCAACAGAATTAGGTGAGTTTTCGATACGCTGGTGCGTGTATGATGGACTCAGGCCTGGGAGAGAAAAGCGAAACAGGTTTAAGTGTCAAAAAGGCTTCCAAGGATCCGTGAAGTTGTGTGTCAGAGGAGAGGCTGATTAGTGCGGGGGTGGATGCCTTCCCCTCCCCACTCTCTCCCCTCATTCTTGTTCTTTAAAGAAGAATATTTAGATCTGTTTCTTTTCCCCCCTTGCCGTAGAGCAGGAATGTGGTCACTTTGAGATGTAGCCTGTCTTGGTTGGAAATGCTCCTGTGTTGCATGTTGCAGTCTTTTGCTGTTCATCGTAATCTGTCTTCTGTCTCCGTAATTTGACATAATTTGATGAAGATCTTCCCGTGTTTGTCGCACCTGTGCTAAGCAAGTGTGCTGGCATATTCCACAATAATGCTATTTTTCAGTGCTTAAAATACCTGACCTAAAGCCTCCTGTGGATGAAGAAGGGTGGTACACACATCAAACAGTACTTCTGACTCTTTTTTTTTTTTTTTTGTGCTTGTGACAGTTATTTGTGCATGATGCTGCGTGTTTTGAGGGGCAACTAGGAAAACCAGAAGTGCTTTTTCCCGCCCTGGGGCTAGGAGACTGATTTTTCATCGTTTTAATTCTGAGAAACAAAGAGTATTGTCACGGATGTCAGATAGAACGTTCTTGTGGCAAAGATGGTGTGTACAGAGGAGTAGTATTGTAGTCTGCTGAGCCACAGTGTCTCGTAAAGTCAGTGTGGTAATATCGGGCTTCACTACTAAATTAACCTAGAACTTGGGAAGCTGGTCTGTCTTTGCTGAAAAAAAAGTTTGCGGATTGGAGGAAAAAAAAAAGATGTGATTGTGCAGGTACAAAAAAGAAGGACTAATTCGTCAGACTTTATGTAGTTTTCATTCTCATTTGGAGGCATTAAATATGTTAATGCTGTGACCATTAAAACAGTTGAGGAGTGACTGCCAGTGTAAAGCTAAAATATTTTAAATGCTGTTTGGGGAATGGGTTAGTTCAGTCTTAAATGTGGGGTGGCATTTGTTGGTCAGGAACAGAAATCTAATATTTTGAAGGAAAACAAGTTTTCCAGAGGTGGAAACATTCAGAGAGAGGAGAAGAGCCTGGATGTGCTTTGATTAACAGATTTCGTTAAAAGTTGACGTTAAATTTTCTACATCAGATCGGAACAGAGGTCTCATTAAATCTAGCGTCTCACCTCTGTTAGCTGACACCCCCCTTGGGTCAGCTTGTTCCCTAAAGCATATTTGACTAATTTTTCCTTTTGATGAGAGTGTTTTCGGCTTAACCATGGGGGATTGGTGGTGAGTAGCTGGGCATGAACAGACGTTCAGTCTTCATTGTCCCGGTCAGCTGTTCAAACCTAACAACATCTTCTAGACACTTGTTTAATTTTGCCCAACCTGGTGACCTGCAACTACAGTTCCTTCTGCCTATGCCAACGTGAATAAAGGAGCATTTCTTTCTCTGTAAAAGTGGGGTTATTTCAATCCTGCGTGGTATCAGCTGCTTCCCATTGCTACCTGGAACAGCTGGGTGCTGGAATAATGTCTGACATTAGAAGTTATGCTTGTGTGGGGCTCTGCTTAGAGTGGAAGGATGATAAAGCACTCGGAGGAAAATGGAGTGTTTTCCCATATGGAAGCTGCAGCGGTTCATGCTGTGTTGTCCAGATTTCACGTTCTGTGTTTGGACCAAACATAAGCTCCTTGCCAACCTCAGAAACTCCTAACGCGGAAGTACCCAAAAGAGACGTAAGATCTCGCATCCATTGAGAAACACCTAGCTGCTGTTGTAGTTTCCCATTTCCTGAGGCTACGAAAGAGGTATTTTAAGCGTATAGCCATGGTGGGAGTAGGGGAAGCTTAATTTACATGTTCTAGACTTCAGTTGGAAGTAACTTTCTTAATTAAAAGGCTCTCTTGCCTCTTTGAGGTGATTGCCTTGAGATCAAAGGTGACGTGGCGATGCCTAGTTTGGTCTGTAGGCAAGCAGATTCCCTGAAGGACTATCAAATTATGATTAGACTTGTAGACAAAGGTGGCTTCAGCTAAAAGCGGATAGATTAGGTCCATTGTGAACCTGCTAATATGTCGTATTTGGTAACTGCACACACAATTTCAGTCAATTTAAATATTAAGTTTAGCATCTGAGTTATCTATGTGAAAACAACTTCTGCCACAGCTTTCTGGTTTGGTCTAAGGATGTCGACATGAAAGTATTCTAATTTACTGAAATCACTGCAGTTCTCTTGGGTAGATAAGGCTTACAATTCAGATTAATCAGATACAGAGAGAATTAATACTAATATCTTTCCTATGTTGTGTTTTAAGCAGCTAACAAGTGGAGTATTTGTGTGAGCTCTGTGGTATCTGAGCACCTCGCTGATAAGGTGTGCTTGTCCTCTGGCACCTTTTTGGGTAAAAGCAGTGTGAATACAGTTTTTGACAGTCATAGTGTACTGTAAGGAATTCTGGATGATTTTTTGTTGTTCCGAATGTTAACTGCGACAGCCTGTACTCACTGTAGGTACTGAGGCTTCTGGTCTTCTCCTGGAGGTATGCCAAAGGAGATCAGCTGTGGGAGGAGAAGGCCATGTAGGCCGGGAGATCCTGCCACTGTCAGTGTAAACAGGATTTCTTTGGTGTTTTTTCCCTTTGATAATACCTGCCTTGCAGAGGCGGTGTTGCTTTTCTCTCGTAACTCGTCAGACTGCTGCTCCAGCCCTCTCCTCTGAAGCCCAACTTTAGTCGCTGTAAACAGGGCCACCGATTTTGTGGCAAAGGCGACTGCCTTCCACTGACTGCAGAGCAAATGCCGGTGTGCTGAGCAATCTCCAAGGAATTCCAGCAAAAGTGCATGCTCGCGCTGTTGCTGTATCCACCTAAACAAACTGCAGTATGCATTCAAATGGGTGCTTCCGCCGCTTACAAAAATAAAAGATGTCATACAGTCAACTCGCCCAGGCTCCCCACATGAACACAAATGCCCTTCAGTCTGGTCAGAGTAGTTCCACAGCCAAGGCGGGCGAAAAAAACCCCAGCTATATATTGTATTGTGCCCTGAGATGGGCTGTTTTGGGGGTTGGGGGGCTGTGAATGAGAACTCCCAACAAGCTCCTCAGCCCTACAGAAGCCTCTTGCCAGCGGCTCATCTCTGGCTGATCGACGTTTGGGATCTCCAGCCATGGGGATGACAATACGATCTCTCTTTTCTGGGGGTATGTAATGCCTTTAGCGAGTTTGACCAAGAAGTAGAATAGTGAGGAGTGATACCTCTTAAAAAAAAAAAAAAGGAAGAAACAGAACAAAAATCCCCTTGGTGTGAGAAGACCCTAAAACCCTGAAATCACTGTGGTCCTTATTTTGCATGGCATGACCTAGCCTGCCAGATGGAGAACTGCGGATGAGGTTGGCTTCTCAAGAGTGGGAATTCATTGCAATTACGTTGGGCTGAAGTCTTGAATGTGGTTTGCCGAGTCCTTTTGGGTTTTGGAAGTTTTGTGTCTTGACCCATTCTGAGGATCGCTGATCGAGCTCAGTCTTAAAAATTGATTTCCTGCTATTGTCAACTGTTAAATTGATCCCAGCAGCCATTTCACCAGCAAGGAACTGAGCTGTGTGCTGAGGCATCTGTCCTGGAGGAAGGATGAAACTCGGTTATCTTAAAATAGTTAGCTTTTAAAAACTGGTTTTGTTTTTTTCTGGCTGCTCAGCAGAGACATGAATAGCTGATTAGGTACCCTAAGAGTGTACTCCTGGAATTTGGGCTTATTTTCCAGCATTGAGATTTTGAAGAAGAATTTGGGCTTTACATGGGTCTGTCCTGAAGAGGTTTTTCTTCCAGTCTTTCAGGGCGTGCTGTCTTGCACTTTTCTCTGAAGCATCCAATTCCGATTGCTGTTGGCGACAAGGTATGCATGGACACATCCTGAGTCCATACCGACTTGATTTTTGTTTTCCCTTCAACTCCGTTTTGTCCAGGAGTGCTTTGTGTGACTCTCCAGCAGCTTTCTGTGAGCACCGTTGAGAAGTACCCCTTGATTTTTGCCTGGAGAAGGGTCTTTCCCAGTGAGAAATGAAGAAAACGGGGAGCATGGGCAGCTGCTGCTCTTTTCTCTTGCTTCACGCACAGAGGAGAGTTGTTAACGAAGTAGCTGTAGAGAAACGTAGGCACTTGACTATTTTTTGTTTTCCTGTACTGGCAGCTGCACAGTCAAAGTGCATAGCCCATCGATAGCTGGTGCTTCGCAGCCAGAGCCACTGCGCAAACTCGCCGTCGTGTTCCGTGTGTGGTAGTGGTGTGCGCCTCAGCCCCGCAGCGGCGCTCGCTTCTGGTGTCGTCAGCAACTATTTGGTGCGTCACGGAAGCGAGTAAATTACCTGTTTGGAAATTCAGTAGTGTGCTGGTTTTGATGCTGGAGTGTGTTGCTGGAGTGGTGATAGGAAATCTGTTGGATACTTCACAGGGTTTGACTTCTGTTGTTGATGGCATCCTCTAACGGTGCCTGTCAGTGCTGCGGGCACCCTGCTTTCGGCAGCCGGGCCCTTTTTTTTGGTAAAAGGGTGAGCTGATAGAAATGCAAACTAAAACCTGAACAACTTCTCACTTTCCTAATGAGGTTTGCTTTGTCTTTGTGTACCTCAACAATCAGGACAGTATGTCTACAGACAGTTATTTAAGCAACAATATTAAAATGGTATTTTTGTTGTTCTTATCATTCATCACTTTCTGAAAATAACAGTCTTTATGCGATGCTTAACTTCTCGCTCATTGGTCAAGAAATACTTGGATGGAAGGTGGACTTCAATTAAAAATCCATAAAGATACCGTACTTTTTTTATTTCTGAAAATAGTTTTTGCATTTTTAAAGCTGAATTACGGAAGGGAAGTATCTGTAGTCAGTGAATCAGATCGTCACCGTGTCTTCCGTGATCTTGGAGCTGCTGAGGTTTTTTCCTTCCTTCAACTCATTCATAAACAGTAAAGAACCACTTTCCTACTTCTCAAATTCTTTTATATTGCCTTTGAATAAACTAGCAATTGAAGCGATGCAAAGAAACCCACTAAATTCTTGCTAAAAAGGTGTTAAAAAGCTGTTTTATCACTTCCTCTTCTTTGTGTTTGTCCTGTGACTTTCACCAGCTCAGGGCCTTGACTTCAGTTGGAAACGTGTACTGATGATAAAACTCAACGTGTTTGAATTTAATAAAAGGTACTAAGCCAAAGTCATAACATAGGTTTTCCACATCTCGGGCTTCCTTTTAACCATGTTAAATGCATTTGATCTTAAAATTGTCAACGGGTAACGGGCCAATTAATGCGGGATTCTCGCTTCAGTGTTTCTGGAAGTGGACTGCCGTACCACCTTACCTATAAGTGCACCCTCAAGGTCATGTGTTCATAAGTCATGTTTTGTCTCTTACAGGTGTGTTTTGTGAGGCTCTTTTATTATCTTAGCTGATCTGTTGCTGCTGTTGTTGTTCCCTTTCTTTTCCAGAATCAGTCTGGTGGTTTCATCCTTTCATGTTATGCATAGATCTCTTCTTATGCTTCTTTGAGTTCTAGTCTCCACGCTGTGACACCGCTTACGGTTTGTTCTTATGTGAACATGTGATTGTTGG
This sequence comes from Steatornis caripensis, assembly GCA_013398225.1. Classification (NCBI taxonomy): domain Eukaryota; kingdom Metazoa; phylum Chordata; class Aves; order Caprimulgiformes; family Steatornithidae; genus Steatornis; species Steatornis caripensis. The sequence goes on along the minus strand of VZSC01000356.1, from coordinate 72,349 downwards.
CTCATTGATTATTTGAGGGGAGGAAAAAGAAGAAAAAACCAAAAGCAGGTCCAAATCCACTTTAGTATCAATGTGCTAACTAGCAAACCAGGCAAGAAATAAATGAGCAAAGCTGTAATTAATGGTAGGTTTACCAAAATGCATGATGATTGGAGTTCTTGTGCAGCTGTATGGGAGAAAACAAGACTTAGAAGTAAACATGAAAAATCACCTTGTGCTTAGCAATGTAAGATGAGCTAGATAATCTCCGTTTGATGTCTTTTTTTTTTCCCCCCCCTCTTCAGTTCCACAGAATAATGAGAAGCTTCAGGAAAGTCCGTGCATTTTTGCGTTAACACCAAGACAAGTGGAGTTGATCAGAAATTCCAGGTACTTCTCACTGGGTATTAACAGTTCAAGAAAGTGTAGCTGTATAATTCCTCTGTGTTCTCTCTCTGGAAGCTTTTGTTCTCTGCAAGGAAACACAGTTTGTTTGAGGACGTTAGCAGACAGGCTGCTTCTCATGTAGAGCAAATAGCTTTGGGGGAGGTGGGAGCTACAATTTTACCCGTCTAAGTCCCTAAGTTTCACTTCTTCTCCTCTAATCTTGCTTTTGAATAGCATGTTTGCGCAGGAAAAACAGTATGAAATTGTTGATGACCTAAATTCTCTGTTGAGCTCGTGTTGTGAATATTTGCAGACTTTTCTTTGCTTCAAAAGTTCAAAAGCTATACGTGTAATGCTGTTTGCATCTGAAAGAAAGCTTCCTCCTTGTGAAGGATACTATAGTAACCGCATAAGAAAACATCTTGCACGGATTAGGATTTACCCTGACCTCTGTCGTGATGCAACTTTTGATTCAAACAATGAAATGCCTAAGAGATGTCAGTGCAGGCAGTAAGGCTTCCTCTTTTCCTGACCTACTCCCTTGGTCCTTGCTGCTGTGAAAGGACAGTGATGCAGAAGAGGTCCTCCAAAACTGAGCATAAAACCTTTAAATATTTCTCTTTACGGTAAAATCATACGGAGAAAGATGTTTCTTGAATATCCAGTGCTTGATTACTGTTGTGATCCCAGTAGGTCAACAGAAGCAGTGCAGGGGAAGCTGTTTGAAGGCTTAACAAAGGAAATGATGTACCACGGAAGTCTTTAAGGGTGATAAAAGACTACACGTGTTGCAGCTGATTCTTGACGCTCTTTTCTCCATATATTCAGATCTGTGAGAAAACTTTCAGTGTCAGTAAGACAGCTTAAATATTTCATAGCAAGGGTTTCGGTGAGGGTCTGGAATGATCACTCAGCGCAGGTCTGTCGTCTTTCACTGCCTGTGGGTGGTATCCAGATGTGTTTCCACAGATCTAAAACTGTCACATCAGCTCCTGTCTGTCAGCTGAACTGAGATTCCATCCCTTCCAGCCCCAAAATCAAAACATTTGTACCCAAACATTGAATTGGAACGTGAAACACTTTCAGAGGCAAATCAAGACTAATTTGGGGATCTTACCTAATGCCTTGGGTCCTGTGCAGAAATTAGGGTATGTTTTACACCTGCGTGTAAAGACTCCTAGTAAAATACCCTCATCCTGTGATACGTTGCTTCCCCGATACCAGTTGAAATCCTGTTATGACTGGTACTACTGAAGTTAGCAATACCAGCAGTTGTTCCGCTGGCACCATAATACATGGTTCCTTGGTTTGCACGAATACCTTTAGCTGAATAATTGAACAGAGTCTTCAAAGAACACTGTCAGGAAGACCTGACCTTAAAACCTAGTTTTTGTAAATGCTTAGAAATCAGCAAAAGGATGCCAGGCAAACTGATGTCTTTCACTCCACACTTTCACAGTTTTGAAAACCCAGAGAAAGGCTGTAGGATGGTGAATTAGGGGAAAAAAAATACAGGGCCACTGATATTTGCATGGGGGGGTGATACAATTGAAATAAAATTCTCTAAAGTAATTCTTTAAAAGTCTATTAAAAAAAATGAAAACTCTTGAGTCTGGCAAAAATGACAGCTGATTTGGGTTGTTTTGGGGCTTTTTGTAGTTTGTTTTGGATCTTTTTTACGTGATTAATCTGAAGTTTCTGTTTCTTCTTTAATTTACTAGGGAGTTGCAACCCGGTGTGAAATCGGTTCAGGTTGTGCTAAGGTATGTCTGAGCACGGGATTGACTTAACATCAGGTGCAGAACAGGGGAGGAGGGAACGCGCTAGCAAAATATGTTAATTTGCAATGTGGTTTTCGTAGCTACAAAGATAACTGAAGAGTAAATTGTTTGTTCACGTGCCTAACGCAAGCATCTTAAACTCTGCTTTCTAACCTCTTCCTACATGTACTGCTTGAGTTAGTGCCGCAGTAGAAAACAGCAGTGTGTCAGGTTTTGCTGCCCAGGTATCGAGCCTGCGTCCGATCTGGGAGAGCCGAGTGGAACTGGCTTTGCTTTGGCCAGATGAGGGAGCATGGGTTGGTGTGGTGATGGATGGCTGCTGGTAGCTGTTGATGTGCAGAGAGCTTTGAATGTGCAAACAGCATGGGGATATTGAGAGACGTGTCGTTTCTTTACAGAATCTGTTACACAGACACTAGTTCTCCTCAGGAGGATCAGTACCCTCCGAACATTGCAGTGAAAGTGAATCATAGTTACTGCTCAGTGCCGGTAAGTCAGCTCAGCCAGGAGGTGTGACATTGCAACTTTGGGAGGACTTGTGTAATTTAGAAGGAAATTGTTTTCCTGATGAATGCAGACAAGAAGCCAGAGTATAAAAGCGCACTGCTTAGTTTAAAGCTAATTTGCTAGTGGATTGGCTATGTTGTTAATAAGCTGTTCTTGCAAAGAGACTCGATCCTTTTTACTTTGTGCTTGGTCTGACTGTTCAGCTCCCTTCTACCCCCCTCCCTGAAAACAGTGGGTGAGTAGAATTTAGCGAAGCTGCTGAATAAGTAGAAGCATCTTGAGTTAAAAAAAAAAAAAAAGTATATATTTAATCTTTCTGCCTTAGGGCTACTATCCATCCAACAAACCTGGAGTGGAACCTAAAAGGCCCTGCCGTCCCATCAACCTCACCCATCTCATGTACTTGTCTGCAGCGACCAATCGCATCACTGTTACCTGGGGGAATTACGGGAAGGTATGTGCCGAAGGAAACCACACAGGACTGCACCACCGAGTGCGAAAGAGCAGCCTTGCTCATGCTTTTGCTTCCTTCTGTCACTAGAGCTATTCCGTGGGGCTGTACTTAGTGCGGCAGATGACCTCAGCAGAACTGCTGCAGAGGTTGAAAACCATTGGGATCAAGCATCCAGAACTCTGCAAAGCACTTGGTGAGTATGTCTGCTCACAAGGTGGCTCAGGAGGTCTGCTGTATGCCTGTCAGACTGCAGCACTCCTAATAGCCAGGCTGCTAGAAATGCGCTTGGGAACAGCTGCCAAGCTTTGTACAATTTCTTTCCTCTGGTTATATAAAACCACTGTTTTTATTTGAACAGACTTGCTAAGCTGTATGTCAGTCATGTGAAATTGCCCCAAATCTGTGTGCAAGTGCAGCCCTTCTGCAGCGTGTGTTTCTCGTGGCTCTGCAGAAGCTCTGAATCACTTTAGTTGGATTTAGAATTTGTCCCCAGGTCGTTTCGTGGTGAGTGCTGCTGAGGGCCAGTGTCGTTCTGATGTGCATGGCTTCATGCCTTCACCTGGGTAATTATGAGCTGACGAACATTACCACAGCACCTCGGCCTTGACCCGCACTATTTCCAAAGGAGATTTCTGGAGCAAGGGATCCTGGTGAAAATGCCCTGCTGCCCCAACCCCCCGTGAATCCTAGGGGCTGGCAGTGGGATTTCACCACCAGCACTTTCATATGCGTTGAGAGCTTCAGAGAAGAGATGATCCCGAGAGATGCTTATCCTAGACCACTCAGGTAAATCATCACGGTATGAGGCAAATGCAAAACTTTATTGAAAATGAGGGGAAATTACCTTTCCAAGGCCGCGTCTGCCTTGCAGCTCATGAGAGTCTGGACGATTTCCAGCTAATGTTACTGGAGAGAACATTCTTACTATTTAGTTCTGCATGGGAGAACTAACACCGTGGATCGTGATGGTCTTTAAAACATACTAGTCCAGATCATGGACAACTTTTACCCAGTGTAAGAAACATAATCTTGAAGGTAGATTGTAGTTTGTAGGGGAGGTGATGGCTTCAGGCATGTTGAGTCTTCAGATGCCTAATACAGGTTGTGGGGGACACTGCTGCTTCAGCCAAACTTTTGATCTTCATGTTAAGCGCAGCATTTCTGCAGCAGATGTTGAACGCTTCTATATCTGTGTGCCGCACCAAAAGTGTGCGTGGCGGTCTTGATCACAGTAGACCACTCTGACAGCCAGCAACTTCTCTGTTGACATACGCAATGAAAATTTCCATTTGTTAAATATCCACCATTCTCAGAAGCCCGAGGCACTGGCTCTGCTCCCTTCCTTGCTGTTTACCAGAACCTTAAATGAATTGAGCAGAGGCTGGCTTTTGAGTTGTCCTGTACTGCAGAGGATCCTCTCGTTTGTGCGCTGACCCTTCGCACGTCTGGAAACCAGGCTCAGCAGTATGTGCTGTTCCCTTTAAAGCGAATGCTTGCAGGATGGCCTCTCGATCTGAGAGTGGCAGGCAGAGGTTCTGAAAGCGGCTTTCTTGCCTTTTCTGCTCAGTAACAAACGTGTGCCTCCGGTTCTACTGAGTTAGATAACGGCTTTGGCTGCACTTTGGGGCAGGAATGAGTTGCGTTTGGTGACCTTAAATTTAACCAAATAGGAACGTTGTCTTGTTTCGCTTCCTTTGGCCTGTGACTGCTTGGAAATTGTTTGGACATCTGAAACTGTCAAGCAGGAGTAGCTTGTAAACTTTGCTTTTATAGCTGTGGTCTGTTCTGCAAATGATTCCATTTCGTGTTTGTTGCAGTATCCCTCAGTACTCACTAAAGCTACCCTTTGACTTCAGTTGCATCTTGGGGCTGAGTCATCTTCCTTTGCATATGCTTCTGTTGACTTTACTATAGGAACATTGAAAACAGAGATGCTCGCATGCACGGCTGCGGATCCAAAAGCAATGTTAAACCAGCCTGATTGTAATCCGGAGGTCCTAGAAAATGCCCATTTCTCCTTCCCGTGAATCATAGTAATCAATGCACAGAGAATGCTCTTACAAAGAACTTTACGAGAAATTAGGCTTGGATGAAAAGTCTCCTAATGTGAAGAAAACACCACCAAGTCTTGTAATCTCATGGGAATTTCACATCTGAGAAGTCACTCTCTAATTAGAGCTGTGTGTTGCAAAAACAGCGTGTAGCCTCATTGTCTGGAGACATCTTGTTATGATCTGAAAAGGTCAAAATAAATGGTTGACTTGCTCCAAAGAAAAATGGTGATGGAAGTGTCAAAGGCCTTTTCAGACAGCAGTGTCAGCAGCAGCTACTCCTTAGGAGTTGTGTAGTAGTTTAAAGCTAATTTTCTGTGTTGATTCCCCACCTTGATGCGAGACCTGCACGTCTGCTGCTCTTTTTGATTTGCCTGCAGCTCCTCTGGGTTTTCTTTTCAGGATGCAGCAGCGGGGGCAGGATTCTCTACCTCCTTTCGTAACATCTGATTCTTTCCAAATATATGCTGGATCGCTGCTTGTCACTGTTTTTGCATGGCTGCCTTGCTCTTTGAGCTGTCTGCCCTGGTACCTCTGCGTCTGTTTGTGGTTCCTGTGAAACAGTCTGCTGGAATAAATGAGCTGGCCAGCGTATAAGGTGAAGAGTTACAGCCCAGTAGCACTAAGAGGAGGCTTGTCTGTTTGATGGGGAAATGATGAGATGTGGTTTCCTGTCCATTCGCCTGTATCCTGTGTTTGCTCACTTGTGTGGGGGGGACTTTCTCTGAGTTTCAAGGGGCAGGGGGAGGCACTTAACCCTGTCCTATTGCCACTGATCTCAGAAGGGAATAAAATCCATCGTGCTTATGCTAATGACCAAGATAAACCTAAACTGACTTCGTTCCAGAAGTCTTGCCATGTGCTAGAGCTCTGTCCATCCACTCCTTCCCTCCCTGCGGGAAGTCCAGGTATGTGGGTTTCTTGGTCCCCTTTGAAGGGGTACAAAATTAACTCCCACTTGGCTGCCTTGGTATGTAATATAACATGAAAAAGCTGTTCAGCAGTGGGATTTCATCTGCGTCCCCCAGCTGCCCAGCCTTTGGTTTGTAAATAAGAGGTGGAAGGGTCGCTAAGAGAGCATTAACAGTGTAGCTAGCAGATAGCATGCAGATCGTTGCCCCCATCCCAACACCGACGTCCATCCTGGCTCTTTCTGGTCTGCCTGGGTGAGAGGCAGCACGTGCTGTTGGGCTGGGAGAGCTGGGTCATTGGGAAGGGGGATCTGTAAGAAAGCGTGAGCTTCCTCGGACAATAAATTCTCCAGCTGGCCTGTAGACCATGAGCTGCCTCATCATGCACGAGGTTTTTGGCTAGCCGAGCAGCGTCTCTACTGAGCTCTGCAGGTTGTGCGAGCCTGGTGCAATACAACAGCTTTCTGTCTCCTGTGTCCTCTGTCCCTAACTGGCAGAGGTTGTCATCTGTGGGCAAAATGACTCGTAGGCAGCCAAGGGCTGTCAGTGAGCTTCTTGACCTATGCTATGTGTTGTTTCCAGAGTTTTAAGTTTGCATCTGTAAAATTTTGTGCCCTCTACTCTTACTGCAGTAAAAGAGAAGTTACGCTTGGATCCAGACAGTGAAATTGCCACTACAGGTGTCCGTGTGTCTCTTATTTGTCCGGTAAGTCTTTGCAATATATCGTAGTCTGGATTTGTCAAGAAATCCTATTCTACTGCCAGACCAGCTTTGCAAGCTAACAAACCTTTTTGCTTAGGAGGAGGACTGGCTGCTGATAACTTGGGTGGGTTTTATCACTGATCTTCTGCTCTTTGGTTCAACAGCTAGTGAAGATGCGGCTGTCTGTCCCATGCCGGGCGGAGACGTGTGCACATCTGCAGTGCTTTGATGCAGTCTTCTACCTACAGATGAATGAGAAAAAGCCCACATGGATGTGCCCTGTGTGTGACAAACCAGCACCCTACGACCAGCTAATAATTGACGGGTGAGTACATACGCTTCTTTGTCCTCACCCCCTTTCGTTTTCTCTCCTGGGCACAGCATCTTGTCTTTTGGTCTGTGCATCTGGTTGAAGTTCACCTCGAAACAAAGCGGGAAGCTTATTCTGCTAGCACATAAGATTCTGTTTTAATTGTCTTGGTGTGTTAGAGCAAGGCTTGACTGTCTGCCGGTCTTAATTTTTGGATTATGCTGATGCGTTTTGAGAATCAAGCATTTACTGCTTCACTCTTCATCAGGCTGATGAACCCGCACAACTAGCCGCCTTGGTTGACCGGTATCCTGCTGCATGGAGTAAACCACTTTCTAAGCACCCGATAAGGTGATTTTTTTCATGGGAAACCTCTTCCTGTTTTCTTGTTGGTGTGAGGTGCTCATCAGCTCACAAGTGATTCTTAGCACGCTGTAAATGTGATTGGGGATCATCTCTGCCAGCTGTTAAACAGAACATTGTGCAACACGTACCCCCTGAGTCGGAGGTACAAATGCAGTATTTGGAAAGATTTTTGTACAGTCTGTGTGACTGTTCCAGTACTATTTCTGTGGGCATTAAGAATATCGTAGCGTCAAGGATGGGAAGGATGCCTCAGTAGGGAATGTTTGTGTTTTGTGTGCCTATAGGGGGGAAAAAAGCACCAGGTTCACATGCACCAGAGGGACAAAATTAAAATAATTTGGAAATGTTGTCCAAGCTGGAGGTTTTGTGGGTCTACCCAATTCTCTTTGCACCTTCTCATTTTGAATGTAGCATAGTCGGAGTAGAAGCACAGGAGGGAATTAAAGCAAAGTAAATTCCAAACAGCATTTGGAAAAGAGTGAGGCAAGAAATGCATGGCCCAAGCCCTGCCGAGAGTTCTCCAGCCGTGAACTAGGGAAAGGTTGCTTTAGACTTGGCACTCAACTTGTCATCTGGTTTTCAGCCCATATGGGACCGGTGTTTCCCATATCTCTGGACTAGAGTTAGTTTGCTCTGTGTTTTTACCAGAGAGAAGAGCAGAGGGCTCACCATAAGCTCGGAGAGCTGGAATGCTATGGGTCAGCAGTACAAGAACACTTTGGAGGTGATGCTGGTGTGTCTGAGTGAGGTTTGATACTGGAAAGCTTAGAAATGCAGCTGTGTGCCAAGAGGATTACTCTAAAAACCGAGATCTTCCTCTCCTCGTTGCAGACCTGGCAGATGGGGTCCTATATGCAAACTGCAGAACGAGCTAGGCTGACAGCAGGGGCGACCGGAGGCAAGCCAGAAAGCCGGCAATGATGCTTGTCAGCTCCAGAAATATGGGTTCCAGAGGCTGTCTCTAGAGAAGAGCACACTAAATTGCCTGGCTTTTTTTTTCCAAGAGTAAAAGAAGGACAAAGGAGTGAATTAATGTGAAGAGTGATCACGCCCACCCCCAAGATGAAGCTTTGCTGCTTCAAAATACAGGGAGCCTGTTTTATGAGCTTGGGACCACTGGCATCTGTAGTGGTGCCAGCCAAGCCGAGCGCAACCCTGAAGACTGGTGGAGCAAGACGCGTGATTCTTGGCTTCTGGAAAATGTTCTCCACCCTCGTGGCTTGTATAATTGGCCTCTAACGCAGATTCCCTCAAAAGTAGGGAGAGTTTAGACAGAAGCTGAGGTGCACCCAGCTCCCTTGGCACACGAGGCAATGAAGTAAGCAGACGAGTCTCTGCCTGGGTGGTACATTCCCAAAGCCAAGCTGATAATGTTCTGAGCGTTGCTGTGTTTGTAGGTACTGATTTGATCCAGGAGTTGTGGCTTTTTAGAAGGTCTGAAGCAGCCCAGGCATAGATAACCTGTTTGCTTTGTCCTCTGGCCAACACCGACAGGAAAATCCAGTTCCTTTGAGATCTCTAACAAGGCTGCTGAGACTGAAGGGGAAGAAGGAACGAGGGGTTGGATTGTGGAAGCTCCACAGGTCAGCAATGCATGCGTCCCTCTGGGACGAGGAGGAGGTGGTCGTCGCTGGGAAGGCTCAGGAGATTTCTTTCTCCCTGCTCTGCAGTGCTCAAGACTGGGTTTCACTGCCAGTTCTGTTGGATGAAGGTAGTCTTCAGACCTCCCTGAAAGTAAGCTGGAGGGAACCTGGCAGTCACAGCTGGATGTTGTTAGTCAAAAAAGGGGCGTAGGCTCCTGAGAAGGCAGCTGGTTGGTGGAGTCGAAGATCCTCTGGGCCTTGTTGGCTTTTTTGGAACTGCAGCCTTGGTGCTTGCTCTGCTGGATGACGGGACTGTCTGTGGGAACGTGTTTCCTACTTAAGCTGGGAAAAAGCAGAAACTTTCTCCCACTAGTGCACCACAAATAGTTTTCTTGAGCTTGTAAGTTTTTTTTTTTTCTATCAGTTTTCCTTTATACTGAAAGGAAATGCTGAAATCCAGAGGTCAAGAAGGCCTTGCAGAACAGTGGTTCCAATAGTGTGCCCAAATAAACGTCCCAGGCAAGTGCCGGTATGTATCAGAATAAAGCAAGTGCCCAGTTTGGGGCACAGCGAGCTGGTGTAGGGGCCTTGTTCTGGTTTGTGTCGCTGCAACGAGAGATGGCTGACATGGAGGTATCTATGCTGGCTGTGTTTTCAGTGCTGAACATGGGTTTTTTTCTGTTGCAGAAGGCTGCTTACATTGTTTTGGTGGCTGCTGTGGAGGCTTTGGGAAATAAAAATAGGAAGGAAGTGAAGTGCTCCTTGTTGGATTGCTCATTTCCTAATGTCATAGGATATTTTGTCTTTTGCTAACGCCTTAGCATGAATGCATGTGCAGCAGCCCTGACCTAGCTCTAGATGGGGCATCAGACGTCTGTCTGGAAGCGATACCACAGACTTGGGAAACTGGGTGAAGAGGCAAGACTGTCTTCTAATTGCACGTAATTAAAACGTTAGTTCATGGTTTAGGTACGTTGTCAGAAAGGGCTGGGGTGGTTTGCAGTGTCAGAACCTGTACTTGTTTTATGGGAAATAAAACAAGCCCTTGACTGCAAGGGCTATCTGTTTGGCGGCCCTCTGCTAACACCAAATTTCTTTTAAGTTTAGGGCTGTTTAAGGTGAAGATCCAGGTTGATGGCCCATCACTAAATGCATTCTGCTGATTCCCTTGAGCTTAACAGATGGCATCTTTTCTCCTGTCCAGGCTCCTGTCAAAGATCCTGACCGAATGTGAAGATGCGGATGAAATAGAGTACCTGGTGGATGGCTCCTGGTGTCCCATCAGGGCCGAGAAAGAGCGGAGCTGCAGCCCTCAGTGTCCAATATTAGTTCTAGGTGAGTATCTCTGGGCCTAAAGACTTTAAATTACTGTAGGAAATGTGCACAAAATGCAAAACTAGAGTTCCCCAGCTGGCTTGGGAAAAGCTGTGTGATACCTTAACACGAGTTTGGCTCTGAGAGCTTCCTCTGGACAGCCCCTTCATTTTGAGCCTCTCCAGAAATGAACAGCATCGCCAGGGTGCATCGCATCCCTGCGGAGGAGGGCCCGGCCCTGGTGGGGTTATTCTGCAAAGCTGAGTTGTTCCAGTATGGCATCAACCAAGTTTGTCCGTAGATGCCCTTCTGCAGCCGTTGTTGGCAAGACCAGCCTGGCATGGCACTGTGCTTCTGTGGGAAAAGAGGATTTTGACCAGAAGGGCTGTCTGCTGGGCAGCCCACGCGGGGCTGTGTCCTTCTAGCTGTGGTGATGTCTGCTGGCGGCGTTGGCTGTGTAGTTGTGTAGCTGTTTGCTTTGGCCGAGCCCATTCCTGGTTCTCGGGCAGGTGGCATTCGGCACGGTGGCAAGTGCTGACCCGGCGAGAGCGTCAGGTTTGTGGCACCAGCTCGCTCTCTGTGGGCTGCTTGAGTGGAGTTTGTTTCATGCACCCCTTTTCCTTTTGGTCTGGACATCAGGAAGCGTTTCCTTACCAAGAGGTAAGGAGGGCGGTCAAACCCTGGAACAGCCACCTTCAAGGGGCGGTCGATGCCCTGAGCCTGTTGGTGTTTGACAGTCCGTTTGGACGATGCCCTTAACAACACACTCAAGCTTCTGGTCAGCCCTGAGCTGCTCCGGCGGTTGGATGAGATGATCGCTGCAGGTCCCTGCCGCTATTCCGTTCCATATACCACCCAGCTGCGAGAGACCGAGAGTACCAGAGCATCCCCTCAGCTGAGCATCAAGTGTCTTAATGAATCGTCTCTCTTCTCCCACCTCTTCCAGGTTCTTCAGATGTGAATGGGCTGTTGCCCACTCCTAATGGGAATGGCGAGAACGGCAAGGCCACTGCTGACGTTGTGGATTTAACACTGGACAGCTCATCATCGGAGGAGGAGGAGGAGGAAGATGAGGAAGAAGATGACGATGATGAGGGACCCCAACCAAAACGACGCTGCTCTTACGAGAAAGGTTTAGTTTCTGCCTGCTGACTGCGGAAGCAGCTCTGAGTCTCAGAATGGACAGACTTGAATACTCTGGTGCTTACTAAACTGGAGGAGGGGGGAGAATGTCCTCTCCCACCTCGTCTCCCTCCCTCCCTGATCTCCTTTGACTTTCCTCTTCCAAATTAGTCATTGAAACAAGAGAAAAAGAAAAAAAAAAACCAACGAAAGAAAAACAAACCATTGAGCTGCTTCTTGGTTGGAAAAACAACCCCACTCTAAGCCTGACCCTGAACTGGAGTCTGAAGTAAGGAAAGTGTCTTAAGCCCGGCAGTCAGAATCCGCAGCTTGCTGGTCTCTGCTGCCCTTCACCGGGACGGTTTGAATCGGTGGAGTTCACCTGCAGAGCTACAGGATGTCCAACTCCCGTGCATCTCCAAAGCTGTGTGCATTTTTATTGTCTTGTTAAATAACCATTCCTTAATTAATCTAAAGTTTTTTGCTGGACGTCTGAGTCCGGAGCGGGGAGGGGAGTGGGGTGGGGAGCGGGGAGAGGGACAGGAGAGGGGTGGGTGGGTGAGGGAGGTTTGTATAACCCAGCAAGCATAGAGGGGGGGGGATTTCTAGGGTTGGGGATGGGGGGCACGGGGTGAAAGGGAAGAGATGTACGATTGGAATCGCACTGTTCTAGATAGGAGCTCCCGCAGCTCTGCACCTCATGTAAAGAGACACGTTTTGAATCTTTTAACCTAATCTGAAGGTAACGTAGAAATCGTGCGTAGTGAATCGTTTTAGTTGAGCAGAAGCCATGGGGAGGGTGGGGAGGGCTCGAACCACAAATCTGTTGTATTTTTGAAGTGCAATAACTTGGTGTTTTTGAAGACTTAAAAAGGGCTGCGCATTCCCTTTTCTTTGAGAAGGCTTTGTTTCTGGAGGCGGTGGCAGTGACCTGCAGGACAGCCGGACACCTGGCACGTGAGGAGGAGCGGGGTGGGGGGGGATGAGGGATGCTTGGGCCTTCGAGAAAATGCCAGGTGGGGGAATCTCAGTTTCTAGCCAACTACCTCGGTAAACTCCAATTCAGGTTTCTTTCAGTCACGAACCAGTGTGCGGCCCGGCACCGGCGCTGCTGGCGGCACTGTTGGCAGGGTGTTGAGGACAGAGCCGAGCGACGATGCGTGGAGCCCTGCAACCACGTGTTAACAGCCTCTGGACTTCCCACCTCTCTGTTCAAGACTTTGGTCCCAGACCCAAAGCTACTGCTATGCTCTTGATGGCAAAATGTTGTTGCTTTTTGAGTTTCCAAATGGTAACCTTTTTGACTTTGTCTTAGAGAATTTTTGTAATTAACTTTACAGCTCTGCCGTTCCCACTAACGCCTCTGAACTCTGTTTTTGCTTTGGACCTCGACGACTTTTCTCGTCTGTAGCTGAGAATAAACGTTGGAAGGAAGCCGGCCTGCGCCTCTGCCCCTCGCCGCGCCCGCTGGACGGGTGGCAAGCGGGAGCCGTGCCCCCACGCCCAGCGTGAGGGGCATTGCTGCAGCCGGGGCCGCTGCATCGTGCCGAGACNAGCCGGCCTGCGCCTCTGCCCCTCGCCGCGCCCGCTGGACGGGTGGCAAGCGGGAGCCGTGCCCCCACGCCCAGCGTGAGGGGCATTGCTGCAGCCGGGGCCGCTGCGTCGTGCCGAGACCAACCCCCCACCCCGAGCTCTGGGCAAGGGGTGCTCGGTGTCACCGGGCGCTGCCGGAGCACAGTTGCGGGGTGGCCCTGCACCCCAAATCCCTTCTGCCCCGCTTCGGCCATCGCCTCCTCGGGGCGGTGGAGGGGGCAACGGCGGCGAAACGGCCGAGCCAAAGCAATGGCGCTTTCCCAAGCGCTCGTCCTGTGAGGAAAGAGCAAAGCGCGGCTGATCTCGCGTCTACAGAAAAGCCACCGAGGTCCACCCTGAGCTGGTTTAAATCCTCGTTAGTGACTTGCCCAAAAGCATTTAGGAGGAAAGCGAAGAATTATCCTCGAAATGCTGTTAAGCGGGAAGCTTCGACCCAGCGCCTTTGGAGGTTTCCTCTCCAAATCTCCCTGCCCAGCGCGGGAGGGCACCAGGCTCCGCATGCGGCTGCAGGCGCTGGCTGAGGGAGTGCCCATCGCTCCCGGCCCTTCCTGCCCACCTGTATTTCTCTTAGCGAATGAAAACTTGAAGGCAAAAGTGGGAAGGGGATTGAAAAAAACAAAAAACAACCCCAAACCCCACGCTTTCTCCCAGGGCTTCCCAGCCCGGCGAGGCTGTCACAGCCGTGGGCAGGGGGAGCGGGCGGGGGGCAGCTGCATATCGCTCGCTCTTCCGCTGCTTCCAGTCTTGCTCCCACAGAGAAATTCATATTTGTATGACGTAGGCTTTTCTTTTCCTTCTCTCTTTTGGTTTTTTGTTTTCTCTGTTTGTGTGTAAGCAATATGTTTTCAGGTTTAACTGGGGGTGGGGGTGGGAAAGGGGATTAAAACAACAACAAAGAAAACCTGGGTAGAGCTCAAAAATTAAGTTTTACTGTATAAAGTTCTGAGGCTCGCATCCCTGGCTGCACAGTAGCTTGAGAGTCCAGTTTTTTTCTAATATTTGTATTCTAATTTAATTGCTTTTAAATCTTCCAGGCCAAGCCACTGTTTGGAAACACCATGCTTCTGTTACTGCTTTCTGTTTGAGTTGGCCAGCTCTTCCTGTACATATGTTTTTTCTTATATCCTGTTTTTTTCTTTTTTTTGTAAAGAGAAGAGAAAAAACAAAAAGAAAATTATTTTTCTTTCCCTCAGTACACATTCTTCAAAGTTCAAATTATAGTGTTTGTTAAATAAAAAGAAAGATTTACATTTAAATGCGGTGTTGGCTCGTGGAGATTTCTCCCTGTGGTCCCCAGGAGCTCCCTGAGCTCCCCCCAGAATGAGTCGGGGTAGCGGAGGGGCTGGGCTTGGGGCAGGAGGGTCCCAGGGCTCCCCCCGGGCATGGGGGCGCTGGTGTGGGCACAAGGGCCCTGGCCCCGCGGGCGCCTCGGTGCCGCTTCGAATTCCTCCACCTCCAGCGGATTAATCATTTTATTTATGAGGCTTAAAGGTCCAAATCCTGCTAAACCCGGGGCTTTGCCAGATAAACAGCACGCTTTGCGAAGGCAGCCCGTTTGTGAAAACACAATTAGCAAACCCTGTAATCTGCGCTAATTACCGCGCTGGGCACGGAGGTCTCCCCTCCGGCCGCCGGTGCCACGGGGACCATGGGGGACCCAGTGGCTGGGGGACGGTGCCCGCCCGGGGCCTCCTTCACCATCGAGTACCTGCTGTCGGAGCGTGGCGAGCGGGGACCCTGCGCCCCGTGTGCCCCCGGCTGCAGCCCCCCGCCAGCGCCCCGGCCCCCCCTGGAGCCTGGCGACAAGCCGCCGCAGCCCTACATCGCCCTCATCTCCACCGCCATCCTCTCCTCCCCGGAGAAGAAACTGCTGCTCTCCGACATCTACCAATGGATCATGGACAACTACCCCTACTTCAAGAATAAGGTGAGGGGCTGCAATGCCGGAGCGGATCCCTTTTCTGGGACTTTTTTCCCCCAGTTTTGGTGGTTTGGAGGGGGCAAACGGGGAGCTGAGCCCGGGGTGCTGGTGTCGGGTGGGGGACAGGGCTGGGCTTGACTCACCGCGCCTCTGCTGATCCCAATCCACCGGAAAAAACACACGTGCCGGCGTTCGGATCTTGGGACAATTTCAAGCAGTGCCAGGGGGCTGGTTTCTCCAGGCGGGTCAGATGCTGTTCACTCTGGTGCCTACTGATGTTCCGATGGCACGTGGGGTGGGCGCGGTGGGGCCATGGTGGCCGTGGGCTGGCTGACAGCGCCTCTTGGCCCAGGAGAAGAGTTGGCGCAACAGCGTCCGCCACAACCTCTCCCTTAACGAGTGCTTCGTCAAAGCCGGCCGCAGCGACAACGGCAAAGGCCACTTCTGGGCCATCCACCCCGCCAACGTGGAGGATTTCGCCAAAGGCGACTACCATCGCCGGCGGGCCCGGCGGCGCGTCCGCAGGTGAGCGGGTGGGGGGGTCAGGGTCGGGGGAGGTCTGGGGGGTGTCACAGCGGGGTTCGGGGCTCAGGGCTGACCCCGGGTGCTCTGTTTCCCCTCACAGGGTGAACGTCGGCTACTACCCCCCCTACGCCCTGTACGGCCTCGGCTGCTGCTGCCCCTGCTGCCCCCCAGCGCCCCCCGGGCCTCCCCTCGCCCTGCCTGTGCTGTCCCCACTTGCCCTGCCCGCAGCCCCCCACCGCTGCCTGCCTGAGCGCACACGCTGCGGCTGGGGCCGGGTCCCCGCTCCCCGCGGCCCTGACCCCCTCCTTCCCCAGCCCCCCTTCCTGTAGCCCCCCCCCGGCTCGGGCTGGGAGGGTCCCCCCCCCAAAAATGTGGGGGCAGCTCCAGGCAGGACCTGCTCAGGGACGCTCTGGGTGCCACTTGCTCCACGTCCCATCCGTCCCCCCAACAAGGGGTCGCGTGTGTGTGTGTCCCCCCCATCACCAGTGAACCCCAACGTGCTGGGATGGGGCCAGAGCCTGGGCCCCGCGTCCCCCTGCGCGACCCCCGCAGCGGGGACCCCCCAGCTCCAACCTTCGCAGGGCCCCCCGGGAGGGCTGCCCACATCCTGGCGGTGTCACCCACGGGTGGAGGGGGGGTCCCCAACCCCCACCATGGCCCCAGGCACATATGGGGCTCAGACCCCTCCAGCGGCAGACCCTTGCCCTAATTATTTCCTCACTAATTGTCCCTGACGCCCCTAATGAAAATCGCCGCTCCCGGGTGTTAAGCGGCATTAGGGCGTCGCGCTAAGACAGACGCCTCGGCCCCGAAATCCCAGGAGATAAAACCCCCAAAGCTCTTTGTGCTCCCGAAAACTAGGAAGCTTATGACACAGATTAATCCGTTAACGTTGGCTGCGCTCTTTTGGGGGGGGTCCTGGGGATGGCAGCGATGGCGGGGGGGGGGGGGGGGAGGCC
>VZSC01000356.1:29877-50212 GCA_013398225.1 Steatornis caripensis | reverse complement strand
CCCCCCCCCCCCCCCCCTTCCCCCCCCCCCCCCCCCCCCCCCCCAAAAAACCCCTGACCCCGATCTCCCTGGAAGGAGCCGTCCTCACCCCACGACGCAGCAACCACCGAGCATCTCGCGTCGCTGGAGCTTCGACGTCCCAAAAAGCGGAGGGGGGAGGCCGACCCCCCCGAGGCACCGCGTACCGCCCGCCCTGAAAGAGCCCTTCCACTCCTACTGCTTTTTTTTTCTTCTATTTTTTCTTTTTTTTTTTTGCCTTAAATAGATCTCTCTCTGAAATAGGTTTTCTAGTTTGCTTTGTTTTTTGTTTTTTGTTTTTTAACATGTGTTTGGACACAAAATAAAGCTTTGGATTTACATGGAAGCTCTTTTCCATGCGACAGAGCCACTTTCCATCCCCACCCCGTGCTTCCTAGCGTCCGCCTTTCCACGAAAAGGTCCTTGGCTACTGAGGGATCCTCGGGGGAGCCCTGCTTACGATGGGAAGATTGGAAACATAATATATATATATATTTTTTTCTGTTTTTCTTTTTAAAAAAAAGGGAGAGAAACATCTTTAAAGAGAAAAATCGGAGGAAAAGTACTAACTAGATTTTGTGACACTTTTTTTTTTTTTTTTTTGGTTTAGGAGAGTCCTTGCGTGTTACCCTCGGATGACCCTCCTGCTACATTCAATCCTGACGCTTCATTATTTGAATTATCCTCAAAGTGCTGCTGCTCCTGGCCGTTCCTCTGCAGGGTGTCCTCTGATTCTTGACTCTCCCCACCGGCTTCAAAACTTCCATCTTCGGGGTTCCCCGTAGGGGTGCTAGGCAAACCGCCGGCATCCCTCACCCGGGGTTTACGGCCCCTCCTGGATGGAATACCGTTGCATCCATCTTTTTTAAGGTGCCTGTGCAAGTGGTCGGAGCGGACGAAAGTCTTGAGGCAGCTGTCGCACTGGTAGGGCCGCAGGCCGGTGTGGACGCGCATGTGGTTCTTCAAGTCGTAGTTGTGAGCGAACGCGGCGCCGCATTGCTGGCACAAGTACGGCTTCTCCCCCGTGTGCTTCCGCATGTGAACCTTCAGCTTGTCCTGCCTGCGCGGGAGAGAAAGGACAGGGAGGGGGGAGGCAGGTCAGCCGGGGGGTCTGCCTTGGTCCTCGCGCCCGGCACGGGGCTGAGCGACGGAAGGGGCCGAGCATCGGAAGGGGCTGAGCACTGGTACAGGGCCGAACACCATTACAGGGACCATCCGTCGCCCGGTACGGGGCTGAGCGTTGGAAGGGGCTGAGCATTGGAAGGGGCCGAGCGTCGAAAGGGGCTGAGCATTGCCCAGTACAGGGCCAAGCATTGGACGGGGCTGAGCACTGGTACAGGGCTGAGCATCATTATGGGACCGAGCGTCGGAAGGGGCTGAGCATCGCCTGGTATGGGGCCGAGCATTGGAAGGCGCTGAGCATCAGAAGGGGACGAGCGTCAAAAGGGGCTGAGCATTGCCCGGCACAGGGCCAAGCATCGGAAGGGGCTGAGCATCGAAAGGGGCTGAGTGTCACCCAGTACAGGGCCAAGCATTGGACGGGGCTGAGCACTGGTACAGGGCCGAGCATCATTATAGGACCGAGCGTTGGAAGGGGCTGAGCGTCACCCAGTACGGGGCTGAGCGTTGGAAGGGGCTGAGCATCGGTACAGGGCCGAGCATCAGCCAGTACAGGGCCCAGCATCGGTATGGGACTTAGCATTGCCCAATATGGGTCTGAGCATTGGCACAGGGCTGAGCATCACCTGACACGGGGCTGAGCATCGGTACGGGGCTGAGCATTGCTTGGGACAGGGTCAAGCGTCACCTGGCACAGGGCCGAGCATCGCCCAGTATGGGTCTGAGCATCACCTGGTGGGGGGCTGAGCATCGCTATGGGGCCGAGCATCACCCAGCGTGGGTGTGAGCATCACTACGGCGCTGAGCATCACCCAGTATGGGGCTGAGCATCGCTACGGGACCGAGCATCACCCGGTACGGGGCTGAGCATCACTATGGGGCCAAGTATCACCTGCTATAGGTTTGAGCATTGCTACAGGGCCCAGCATCACCCAGTGTGGGGCTAAGCATCACTATGGGGCCAAGCATGACCCAGTGTGGGCCTGAGCATCGCTACGGGGCCGAGCATGACCCAGTATGGGGCTGAGCACGGGTACAGGGTCGAGCATCGCCTGGTGCGGGGCTGGCCGGCTCCGGGGAGGGCCCACGCTGCGCCAGAGCCAGGGGCGGGCAGCTGCAGCAGCCGGGCCCGGGGCCAGCAAGGCCACGTGAGCCACAGCGTCTTGCTTCTTCCTGGAGGAAAAAATCCAGCACGAAGCACGTGGCGGGGCAGCGCAGAGCACGATCCCTGCCCGGGCCGGGGGTGAGGGAACCGCTCACCCCTCGCCAAGCAGATCCGGCCCCATCCCGATTCCGAGGGGAAGCCTCTCTGCTCTCCCGTAGGGAAAAGGCAGCCCCCGGCCCCTGCACACCCCATCGCGGCACGGCCCCGCTGCCTTCACCCCTCGGGGCAAATTCAGGCAGCTCGAGGGCCCAGAAAGTCCCAAAGGGCCAAAAAGCCCCAGACCTTAAGGGTTCAAAACACCAAGGACGTGTCCACCTCTCATTTTAATGCAGCTCCCAAAGGGGCTTAACAGGGTGGGGTACGCAACAGCACGTCAAAACAGCTTTTAAAAAAATATTTGGGTTTTTTTATAGTTCATAAAATATTTATGATTTTTATAAAATCACTCTGCCTTTCCCTCGGGATTAGAGCACCGGCGCCACAAACGCAGAGGAAGCAGCAGTGAGCAAAAATGGGTGCGAAGCCACAGGCTGCGGCCCCCAGCTGGTAAAGGGGGGCAGCGGGGGCGCACCCCGCGCAGAACAGCCCCGGCTCGGCCTCGTGCCTTTACCCCAAAAATCCCTTCACGAGTAGGGACTGCCTCCCCAGGCGCGCTCCCCTGCCCGGGCTTTAATGGCACGGGGAGGTTTGTTTTCGAGGAATGCAGCGTCACTCGATGGGATGAGGATTGGGAAGGAAAGCTCGGTGAAGGAACGCAAGAGAATAATAAAATCGGGGGGAAAAGAGGATGATGAAGCGCTTGGTCAGGCTGGCACCCGCTTTTACGTTGGGGGCCTCTGAGGTAAGGCTTCGGGCGCAGCCCGGGAGCTGGGGGAGAAGAAGCGAAAAGCAACTCAACAACACGGCTGCCAAAACCCAACCCGGAGCAGGCGAGACCTGGGCCAGCAGCTTGAGTTTATTATGCGCTGCCGTACCCCACGGCAGGCTGTGCTGGGGGGGGACGAGGCTGGCGAAGGCCCGGGGAGCCAGCCCCGGGCAGAGGGAGCTGGAAACCAGCTGCGATTTTGGGCAGCAGCCTCGAAGAAGATTTTCGATGGCCGGTGCGAGCTCGGCAGCTGCTGTGGGGCGAGACGCGCAACGGGGCATAGCGAGGCCGAGCACAGCTCCCTGTCCCCATCCAGGCTGCTCCATGCCCAACCGCCGGCTGCGGGAAGAAGCAAGGGGATGTATTTTGGCTGGAAAACAGCACAGCCCGGGCGTGTTATGAAAGCACCTTGGTTATAGGGACTGGGAGATGGGAGCTTCCACCCCGTTCTCTGCAGTGCCAGGCCCTCGCGGGAGCTCGGAGCAAGCAGGTCCCCATCCGAAAGCCACAGCAGGAGGGCGAGATTGAGAAGCGATGACGTGGCACTGCCCCACTGACCTCCTCCTCCCCCAGAAAGCCCCAACGCCTCCCCTCATCTCTCCCCGTCTCCGCCACCCCTGGTGCTGACGGCTGCCAGGGACCCCGTGGCATTTCCGTATCCTCAGGCTCCCAGCCATGCCAGGATCTCGGACCGCTGAGGTACAGTGATCGGATTCCGCACAGGGGTTCATGAGCAGCACCCAGGGGCCCCTGGCACCTGCGGGCCAGATCCAGCACGGGGCAGGGAGGTGCGGCGTGGCACGGCCCAGCCGCGCAGGGCTGGGTGCTGGGGGAGCGGCAGAGGGCTGGCATCCTGCCCCCGCCATTATCTACATTCCTCAGCTATCCAACGTGGGGCTGGGTGCGGCCCTGGCCATGGCGTGCGGAGGGGAGGGGGCCAGTAGCGCCGTGGGGCAGGACACGGCCTCCTGCCCACATCCCAGCCCCATCGGCGTCATGCTGGAGCCACCCGCCATGTCCACAGGCTGTCGGTGGTGCGGACCAGCCCCACGGCCCCCCAGCCTGTCCCCCAAGGAAGAGGCTCCGGGGAAGCGAAGCAGCAGGCCCTTGCAAGGCCAGGATATTTCAGCAGGCAGACTGCAGGCAGGGCAGGCAGTCCAGCTCCTCTGCCAGCCAGCCCACGGAATCCCTTGGCAGGGCCGGGAGGGGGGAACTGGGGTGAGACCCCCGCCCCGGCTCGGCCATCACAGCCGCAGAGACCAGAGAGAGGAGGCGGCGCTGCGACGCGTGGACTCAAATGAACCGGAGGAATCCAAACAATATCTCCTTTCTTCAGCGTTCCCGTGGCGGAGGGAAGGAGAGGAGGAACCCTGATTAGAAACAGCGCCGAGGCGAACGCCCCCGGGGAGCTGAACCAAGGCACCGGGGTTTGTGTGTTGTTCAGGGTGGCCATCGCTCAGCCCACCGTGGTTTGTCGAGAGCGGACGCGAACAGTGGAGGGTCCAACCTCTTCCCAACCCAACTACCAGCCGTTGGAGCTTCAGTCACCCCACGGAGCCATTTCCAAACGACTCTGCGACTCTCACCTCAACCTCGGGCTCCTTGGCTGCGATGGAAATACCAAGGGCTGCAGTTCCGTTTTGTCAACCGCATTATTTGGCCCCCGCAGAAGCCCAGGTCTGGCCAGGCTTCCAGCAGAGCTCAGCAATTCAGGACACTGGGACAGTGCTGCACTGGCTATCAAGACAAAGCCCCTTGAGATATCTCAAGAGTCAGATACTCGAATTGCTCATCTCTCTGGAAAACCCTGGCCTTCATATCGAACTCGCCTGTTAAGATGGAAATGAGTTGAGCAGGCAAGATAAAATTGCACAAGACCAGCCTCGCGATGGCCCCCGGGGAAAGCCAAGAGCCGGTTTTGTGTGACAGTCCCCTCTCCTCCAGCATCCGCCCGCTCCTTACCTGGTGAATCGGACTTGGCAGATGTTGCACTCGTAGGGCTTCTCCCCGGTGTGGGTGCGGATGTGGCGCGGCAGCTTGCCAGCCCCCTGGATCACCTTCTCACAGATGGGGCACTTTTGGAATGCTTTTGCCCTGATCTTCTTCTCCACCTTCTGGGACCAGGACGGATAGACGTCGCCCTCGTTCGAACTGCTGAAATATTTCAAGTAATAATCCATGACCCCATCGTCATCCTTTCGGTCGTCCTCCCCGAGCTGCTGTCTCCCCACGGAATTCATCATCTGCTGCAGCAGGGCGCTAGCAGCCAAGCCATCCACCTCCCTCGCGTCATCCTCCGTCTCCGCTCCAGCAGGAACGAAGCTGGGGGAGTCGCCGGCTTCCTGCTGGTCCAGAGGGCCCCCCAGGGTCCCCTCCTCTTCTCCCGGTGTGGGCAGGCCACGGCCGCTGTAATGTCCGTTCTGAGAAGGTGAAAACAAGGAGCCAGGAGTCGCCTCCTCCTCCTCTCGGTCCAGCCACATGGCTGGGTTGCTGTCAGGATCACAGTCATTCGCCTTTGGTCTTTCGTTTAGGGGGGCTTGCGGGTAGAAGTCTAGGCCGTTGCAGTCTGGCTCCTCCTCCTCCTCGTGGCCTCGGAAGTTCAGTCTCTGAAGGTCTCTCAACTCTGGGTTGGTCCACGGAAAGCTGCCTTGGTGGCCATTGACGGGGTTGCTCTGGAAGAACTCCAGGTACTCTTTTGCTCTGAGATGGTTCCTTTGATCAATTTGATCTACTGTATCCATCTGGTCATTTTTGGCCAGAATCTTCCTGTCCAGGAGATCCGTGCAAACATCCCTTACCGCCGGGATCTCCAGCAGTGTGGCGGCGTTGAGGATGTCATTGACGTTTGAAGTGCTGACAGTAAGGGTCGCGGTGTAAGCGAACTCCAGCAGAGCCGACAAGGCGTCCGCACTCACAAAGTCTATCTCATACACGTTTTGCTGGTCCACCACTAACCCTGAGGTGAAGAGCTTCTTGAAGTACTGGCTGCACGCCGCCAGGACGGAGCGGTGGGTGGGGAACTCCTGGCCTTCCACCAAGATGACCACGTCGCACAACAGCCCGTTGTTTCTCTGCTCATTCAAACTGCTGAGGATGTCGCTGCTGTGATCAGGGAAAGGGATCCCTATGGGGCCGTCCACGCCACCCGCCATCTTCGACGCGAAAGGCTACGAGAGAAGGAAAGCACAATGAGTCACGGGGGCCTTGGAGGCATCACATTGCACGGGCAAACTCCCAGCGCAGAGCAGGTACCTGTCCGCCAATGCCAGCCTGCTCTGCAGCACGCGCTAGCTATCGGCTTGCGTGCCCTCCGCACCTCTCCTCAACACCGTCGAGCCCACCGTCCTGCCCGGCATTTAAGTCATGCCTCTGTCAGCAGGCGAGGATGGACCCGTGGTGCTTACCTTCACTCTGGGGAGGAGGAGAAACACAGCCCAGGTGCTCTCAGAGTCTGGAAGAACAGCTGAATTAGCACGGATCTGGGCCAGAACTAGCAAGCCTTGGCAAGGACCAGGGCTCACACAGCCGGAGAGCATCTACATCGAGCTGGCAGGCATGCCCGGCGTTGGGCTACAGTGGCTTGAGCCTCACCAGTGGCCCGCAGTCCACCTCTGGGAGTATTTCCCAATCCCACCACTTCTGCTGGAAAGGTCTCCTGCTCATTCAGCCTCACTCCGCCCAACCAGACTCCCGATACGGTCACGCAGTCGCTGGGGAAGTCGTGCCCATTGCTTGCCCCTGTGGTCCCAGGGTCTGCAGGCGTGCTCCGAGATGCAGGCAGGGTGCTGGCAGCGAGCATCCCTTGGAAAGGGCACAGCAGCAAGCTCAGCGCTTGAGGGCACCGGTGTGCAGGAACAGGGGGGCACCAACCACCGCAGCCTGCTGCTAAGGGCGTTCTACGATGAGCCGAGCTTAAACACTTAAACCCAAGGCACGCGAGCCTCTGCAGCGGCCGGGGAGGAAAGAGGACGTGTCCCACTGCAGCAGACCTGGCGCCAGCCCCCCGCATCTCCAAAAGGCTTCAGCAGAAGCTCTTTCCAGTGCCAAGGGTTTGTTTGGGAAAACAGAAACAAATCAGTCAGTCACTCCTGATGCGCTAGCACGGCAGAAACGGATCCCCCCCCTCAGCTTTAAGTATGTCCTCTTCAAGGGCTGAAAAAGCCAGAGCGAATGGAGCAGTTCCCTTCGGAAGGGATCTCCCTTTGCCGGGAGCGGGGCACCGGAGCCAAATGCGGGCAAGAGCAAAACCTGCCCAGCATCACCGTGCCGCCTGCCCTGAACAAGCCCCTCAAGACTGGGCCTGGGAGAAGTTCACGTCCCCAAAATTGGGAATGATGTTTCCCTCCTCTCTGTCTCAAGCAGTAAACCCATGTACTCCTTGCAGTAGAGATGCTCTCTGCCTATAAATCAATATCCTTTCCCCCACCGTCCCAAGCACCGGGATCATTAAGAGGTAAGACCTCCACATGTAAATAGCTTGGTTCACAAAACACCTTGGCCCAAGCGCTAAGTACCAAAGCCCCCTGTTTACACATGGGGAAACCGAGGCACGCCGGGAAGTGGCCTGCCCCATGTGCCGGGGAGGGGTGCATGAGTCAGGAGCGCATCCAGAACAGAAGTAATGATACAGGAAGCAACTCCCAGCCCCGCGTTATAGCACGGGGAGCTAGCAACCAGGTTGCAAAACTACTCTCGCTTCCCGACGCATACACGCACCCCCCACCCCCATTCCAAGCTTGCAAGCAGATTTCTCAGGAGTTCTATATATATTTATATTTTTTAAAAACCTTCCTTTAATCCAAGGAAAAAAAAAAAGGGAATTTCTGCACCTTCTTATTTTATACAAAGAAAACTCAAGAGCAGGCAGTTCTGCGTCCGTGAAACCCCAACCTGAAGCAAACTCCTCAATATTCAACACCAGCAACGCACAAACTAGCACGAAGCTCATCACACAAACATCACGGCGGGGGTCAAGGTGGGAGGGAAGAACCAGAAGAGCCAGGCCAGATGCGCAGGGCAGCCGGGACGAGTCCTGCCATAAAGGCCAAGCACCACAGCAAGGCAGCTTCCCCGAGACGCCCGGAGCAAGGGCACCAACTCCAGAGCCATCTCCTGGGCTCCTGCAGCAGCAGGACTTGAACTTGAAGCCTCATTTCACATTTTTTTGTTGTTGTTGTTTTCATTTTTTTTTTTTTTAAATAAGAGGTCCTCGTTAGGGAGGCAACGGGTGTTTGATGGCAGCTTGGGCACCAGGAAAGCCAGCGCCGCTCCAAACATGGGTGCTGGCTTCAGGTGTGACCTTGGGCAAGGTCATCACATCTCCACATCCGCAGGGGGTCCAAGGGACCCCTCCCCAGCCTCCCAAGCGGCTGGGTTGCAACACTGGAGGGCTCTGCTGCCTCAGCATCGCTTGCCCCATTCCCACCAGGGCAGCCCCAGAGCCCCCTGAAACCCACGTTGATCTGAGCCACCATGGCACGCCGCTCCCCAGAAAAGCGGGTCTGATCCCTCTGCCCACCCCCCAAGCCCTCCTGGACACAAAAANCCAGGGCAGCCCCAGAGCCCCCTGAAACCCACGTTGATCTGAGCCACCATGGCACGCCGCTCCCCAGAAAAGCGGGTCTGATCCCTCTGCCCACCCCCCAACCCCTCCTGGACACAAAAATGATGTTAGAGCCTTTCCCGCCCCCTCTCCCCTCCCAACCAGACGCTTTACAAAGCTTTCTTCCCCCTCCTCTAAAGAGAATTTGAGCTGTGTGAAGCATTTTGAAGCTTCAGGCAATAGTCTTCTGGGCAGGCGAGCTTCGTCACCCACAGAACCCGGCTTTGTCGGCTGCGGTGCCCGGCTCTGGGGACCAAGGGGGCCTGGGGGAGCAAGTCAGGCTGTGGAGGCAAGGTCACCCCCTCCGTCCCCGGTCAGGGGGCTGGGACAATCAGTCGGACAGTGTGGGAACGGCTGCAGGGTCATGAGACTGCCGAGCGCTGGCATGGAAAGTTGTACAACTTCGCAACTCATTCTCCTCGCACAACACGCCCTTTGTGTCCCTCATCTGCAGCGGGCGAGAACGTCGAAGGGCAAACGGGCTCCCCCAAGCCCCCCAGGAATGGCCACAGCCAGAGACCACGGGGCCCTTCCCTGAGCGCTGCCATCCAGCCCTTAAAAATCACACCCTGTTCCCTTTTCAGGGGCTGAACAGCCCGAGTATTAAAGCCTGCACGGAGCTGGGTGGCTCAGGGGATTAGTAACAAGAGATGGAGCCTTCTACGTCTCCAGGTTCAAAGAAAAAACCCAACCCCCCCAAAAAACTATGAAAAAAAAAAAAAAAAGAAAAACCACCAGGCACAGGGCACAACACTGCGGCGGTGGGGTCGGGTGAAACGCGCTTGGAAAGGAGATGCTGACGGCCAGGTGACAAGTGACAAAAGCTGCTGGCACCACCGCCGGCTAGTCCCCTCCTCAGCAAGAAAAAGGTCTGAATGGGCCACCAAGAGGAGCGTCAACTACTGACCTAAATTTCCCAGGCAGCTCTTTTCTCTCTCTGCACCCCCCTGACCGCTGAAACGGCCTTATACGCTTGCTGTCCCAGACCGCGCGTCTCTGCGGGGTTGCAAAGATGCCACATTTCACCCCAAAGCAGCTGCGTCTGAGAAGTTAGGAGATCGCCCTCACACGTAACTCATGGCGGCTGAGGGGGCGCCGCCAATGTAAAATACGGTCCATTCGAAAGCGAGAGTTCACAACACCACCGGCACTCTCGGAATTTATTCGCAAACTTTACTTACAAACACGGCGTAACAGGACGCGCGTCCCTAACTACTCAGCTAGCTCTGCTTTCGCCTGCGCTAAGCCCGCCCTGCGTTTCCAAAATATCAAGGTGACCGAGCTTCAGCTATCCCCGGCTCCCCAGGTCAGCCCGACACACAGCCTGATTCCAGGCAGGAAAAAAAAAAAGAAGGGTTTTTTTTGTGTGTGTGTGTGTGTGCAAGAAGTGCTGCTGAACACCGTGCGTGCGAGAGAGGGAAGCCCTCTGCCTCCCCGCAACGCTGCTCGGGGCAATCTCTGCTCTTCCACGTCTGACTGGTTTCGCACCGAAGCCGACTGCAGTTTGGTGCTGCTCCTCAACACTAAAAGGTTATTTTCTTAGGCTCAAGTTATCAACTGGCTCCTTTCAGACCTAACCAGATGAACTGCAAAAGAGAGCGTTAACCGAAACCCCTGAGCCTGCACTTCACTCACCTCGAGTCAGGCGAGTCCGGCGGCGGGAAGTCACGGACTCGCTTTCCTACAGGAGTTCTGGAATTTGACATTTACATTCAAATGAGACGACCACATTAAGATGGGATCACAACCAAAAGCGCTGACAAAACGCTGCTTAATTACTAGTTTTCCACATAACCTCAGCGGGTTTGGGTTTTGGTTGGGGGGTTTTTTGGTTGGTTTTTTGTTTTGTATCTTTTTACTTTTGCTCCTCTGCGTCGCTTGAAAATTTAGCTGAGCGGACGGAGGAACCTGAGCAGCTTGCGAGGGCTCTGAAATACGCAGCTATCGGGGTTAAGAGCTAAGTCACATCTGGTTAGCCAGCAACAGTGAATGTTTTCAACGTGCTCTTCATCCGGAAAAGATCCCAAATTGCTTTACAAAGGCAGGGCTCTCCTCTCCCGCAGAGGTGCCACCCACTCCGGCAACACAGATCAGAAGCTTGAGCAACACTAACACGGCCGAAAGGGAAAAATTATCATCGCCTCTTCCACCCAGCACGAGGCAAAATGGCTTTAGGGCACTGCTACAATCCACAAGGCAAGGTTTCCTGGGAATAACTGCATTTTGGGCTACGGCACGTGGTTATTTGGCCTCTTGCAGCTCGAGGTACCCGAGGAACGGAGATCACAAGTTGCTATGCCCAATTTTCTGAGAGGAAACGCACACATGACAGTATCAGGGCAGACTCTGCAGCAGCCCTGCTGTGTGCTAGAAAAGAATTATTAAAATAATGTTACTATATTAAAAAAAACAGAAAAAAAGTCAGTGGTTTGCTGCCCAAGGCCCAAACGTTATCCTAGCCCTCGCTCACTACCGACCGGAGAAACGGGCATTTTTTCCCTACGAATAGCTCACCCCAATTACACGTCACACAACACAAGTCCTTGTCTCTTCGCTTCGTATTTCGGCAGCGATCATTCCAGTTCCCCCCTTCCTTCTGCCGGCTGCGTGGCTACATCCGCAAGCGTGGATCCCTCGAGACGAAACGCAGTTCTGCGGCCATTCCGGAGCGTGAGCCATCGCCTCTGCTGACACCAAGCTCTGCAACATCCCAAGGACAAGCCCAAGCAGGTCTCCCTCTGCCCAGGATCCACCCTAAACTATGCAGAGGCCTCGGGAAACACACCTAGCACGCAGCAGCATAAAGCCAAAAAGGTGGGAAGATGGTAAGCAGGAGGAAACGAAGGAGGGTGTTCTGCCAGCTTGGGAGAAGTCACGATTTCAACCCCTCTACGGCGCTATTAAAATTCAACTGCTCTCTTAAAGGAACGCGCTGCCGGCAGTTTAGTGCCAAGCTATCCAAATTACGTGGACCTGCAAAAACAGACGTGCGTTCTGGAGAGGAAGACCCCATGCATCAACAGAAGCAAACAGCCTTGGATGTAAAAATTACGGTAAAATAAAAGCACGTTGACTTTTTTTTGAAAAAAAATCTAAATCCTCACCATTTCGATAACGCAATGGGAAGAAATCCTGTGTTTAGCAGGTAAACAAGCCATCGACGGCAAGAAAGAGTTAATTCAAGCTTTCTTGTATCTTGACTGGACATCGCATCTGGGGTGAAACACCAGAGGACACGTACGGCGTGACCGAGATCACGCAGCTATTGAAGTGAAGAGATCAGAGCGGAACGAGCCTCCCGCAAATATCTCTGGTCTCTCTGTGGACAACACGGCTCTGTTCTCTGCAAACGGGCATCCGCTCCAGCCGCCTGCACGGCCCCGTCTGAAGGCACTGACTCTGGGAAGCATCTTATTCCCCAGCGCGCCTGCCCCAGCTCTCAATGCAGGGTCTCTTGTTACCGCAGCTCTAATTGCTGGATTCGCGACACGAAGGCACATCAAAGGGACGAGAGTGACCACGTTGTGAGGGTTCACTCGGCTCCCAAATGGGATCACACAACTACACCAAACTACCGCTCCACCGGACCCTCGAAGCGAGATGGTTGCTTTGTTCTGACCCTTCCCAAGAGCAGAGCTTTCCAAGCATCCCGCTTCAGCGTCTCAAATTGAACGTGAGGCGGAAAACCAACCGAGATGCTATGACAACATCTGACGAGGCAGCCCGAGCTCCTCAGTTACAGCCAACCACCCTTTCATTTCAGTCCAACTCGATGAACTCGCCCCGCTATCAGGTAAGCAAAACAGCTGGGGCTTTCCTCGCCGCTGCCGAGCCTGACCTGCCAGGGAGGTTTACGTCTCCTTACTGTCTAGAAATATACGCCTGGGCAGCGTAGGAAGCTCCAGCACCAAGTCAACCCTTGTTCTAGGGCTGCTTCATACCAAGCAGCTGCCCAAGGTAAAAGGAAATCCACCCAAAACCGTGCAGATACCTCAACCGCCGATCCCTCAGCACAGATCAACACCGCATCCTTCATCATAGAAGAGCCAAAGCACTTCACGAGCCACGTATCGACAGGGAAGAAACACCTAAAACACCACAGGAACAACAATCTCCGGGGCAGGATGCTCAAATATTTAGCAGCAGAGAAGTTCAGACAGGAAAGGAGAATCCCACATCCTGCTACCGCTGCCAAGGGAACTCTGGTAGGAAGAATAACTGGTAATTGCTCCCATTGAAGTTTGGACGGAGCACTGGAATTGAATGCCCCTCGGACCCTCAACAAGCATCATGGGAACTTTAATGACCACAAGTAATAAAGAACCTTGATCTTCCTTCGTATTAAATAATAATAATAATCCCCTCCCGCAGCAGAGCACCTCGGAGGTAGGAGCCGTGCCAAGCGCTGGCTTTGCCGTGGTGCTCTCCTCTCCTCGGGCTGGCCAAAAGGGGCCGATCTGCAGAGCTGGTGGAGCAGGGACAGCCCTCCCCCAGACGCCAGCCAGCCATTTCCTCGCTCCGAACGGCTGCATCCTGTGCTCATTCAGAGGAGCCTGCGTAGGTCTGATATATTTGGCAGAGAATCTAAATCGGGCTGGAAGAGCTGCATTGAAGAATTCAGATGAAGAAGTCCCAAGCCCACGTTACACCAGAGTTTCGGCTCGGATAGTGAACCGGGCGATGAAGGGATGACCACCAAGCCTCTCATTGAGGTGATGCATCGCCTAGCAGCTCCTGGACAGACGGGTTATGGGGGTAATTCAACAATCTCCCTGCTACCTCAGGCAAACCGTGGCAGCTGATGGAAGGTATCCCCAAGAGAGCAATTTAAATTTTAAACCTCAACCCACTTATAACCTTTTCAGTATTCAAAAACTGCCCCCCTCCCAGCCCTTACTACTGTGTCAGCAGTGGGAAGAAGCAAGGAACTTCACTGAGACGCCTCGGTGGTGTAACATCTACCACTCATGCCAGAGCAAGAGCAACTGGGCTCCCGAATCCTGCCGGTAGCGGCAGGCTGCAAAGCAAGCAGCAGAAGAGATGGTGTGACCACAACAGAGCAGGGAGATAACGATTACCCAGGTGGAGCTGGTCTCCGTGGTGCTGCTAATGAGATGATAGAGGTCTGGGATTCCTCATCACACTAGAGGAAATCATTAGGGACACTGCTACGGAGCGCATCAGCAAGAAAAGGGCTGGGTGCTCTTCATTTTCCAAACCTGCTTGAATTTCTGTGCTTCTCGAATGTTGGTCCAGAAGAGAAAGGATGTGCCAGATGTGGGTTTTTTCTTGCAGCACGGACAGCGAAAGGACAAATGTCGCTGAGGAAAAGGGCTCACGACCACCGCCTTGAACACCAAATCCAGGTTCCGACTGTCCCTTCGGCAATCCCATTCCTGCTTCCCTCTTCACTTCCCCCATTCAGACTCCGTATTTTGATCCAAACTCTGACCTCCGAGCACAACCGCAACACAGAGAGTGTGTTACTACCACTGACCAGGAGACTTCAACCAAAGCCAGCAAAGGGAAAGGCACCTGCAGCAGCGCCCAACACGTCACGAGCGCTCGGGGAGGGAACACTCTGCATCTCCCAGGACAAGGTCTACGGCTTTCACGTGAACCTAACGGCATTCACCACCCAGACATGAGACACAGCACGGCTCTAGCTCGAAAGACGCTGGCAGCTAACTTCCACAATTAAGAAAACAGACGAGGGATGACCAAACGTCACGCTCTGCGGCACTGCGGATCCCTACCCATGTCTGCAGCTGGGAAGGGATTTCCTTCCAGGGCACAGCACAGCCTCGCACAGCACACGGGGAAGTTTGGTTTCCGCTGCAGCATCAACTACTAGCAAAAACCAGAAGTTGACTTAGACCCCACCAGACGGCAGTGGTCTGCTCCCGCCTGCCACGTCACGCAACGAAGCGCCGCAGCCCGGCCTACGCCAGACCTGTGGTGCATCCCAAAGAGGCGGCCACGGCGCAGCGTGGTGCCTCCCCAACCTGCCACCCCCTGCAAAACCATCCCGTGCCAATCAACACGCGGCCCTTTTCACCGCTGACAGCGACAACCAGGACGTACTAAAACTTCTCTTATGTTGCAAGGTTAGCTTGAACTGGTTGCTCCACCCAGACCTCCTTGCCAATTTTCTCCTTTGTCATCAGAGACCGTATTTAATCCAGCAGGAATGTGCCTTGGTTCAAGCCTGTGTAGTCACAGACCCAAGGCCAGCGTGCGTCCCTTGAACTTCAGTGCGTGCAGGAGTTTATTTTTGTGCTAGAAGCCTCCCATCACTGGCACCATTCCTCCACCTCGGGGTTTGTCAACACGACAGTCCCGGGTCCATCGCACGAGGTCTGCGTGCTGCGATTGTCACCAAGCGGCACCAACAGCCACTGGATAACAGGAATTTCTCTGCACCGAGAAGAAATGAGCCACCATCTACCGAAGAGGCCAAAAGCCGCCCAGCGACCCTCAGACCCTGCTGCAAAACCCACCTTCGCTCCAGCAAGACTGCGGGCGAGTTGCTCCCAGGCCAGCCGGCCTCGGCTCCTCAACAGAGCCGCTGCAGCCTAAGCACGTGGCTCTCAGCCTGCTGAAAACGGCCCAGCACGGTTCGCGGGGCTGGGAAGGACGACCACCCTTGCATTAATGGAAGCTGGTCGTTTCGCTGCTGAAACAAACTCTTCAAATGCCAAGCGTGAGTGTGCCCACACAGCCCTCCGACGGGTTTTCTCCCACATAGCTCCGCTGTTGCCGTACAGCAACAGAGCAGCTCCCTGCAAAACCACGGTGGGGTTTTCAGCAGATCCTGCAGAATACCAAGCCCTCGCTATTCAGCCCCTAGTTCTCCTAAATCCTTTAGGAAGCCTCAGAAGTTAGATGCAAAGGGAGGAAAAAAACCAAACCAAGAGTAAACCAACACAAAGCATGAAACTCTTGTGTTTCAATCCTGGCTGAAGGACCAGCCCTTGCCGAGGAGCACAGTGCGTACGGAAGGGGAAGGTTTCTTTTTCAGACTGAAAGCCCCGTAAAGCCTGGAGGCACCAAGATCCACGCGAAAATAAGCTGCTGATATTTCCGAAAGGCAACGTTTGGCCCCTTCGCCAAAGCGAGCGACTGAAGACTCGTCACGAAGAAACGCCGCCGCCAGTGTTAACCCGCTGCTCGGCAAAACGCAGGGGCTGCGGGGCCACTGGTGCATCCCAGCCGCTCAAGGCTGGATGAAAATGATGGCTTCCGTGGGTCATCTTTTTACACCCTCCTCCCTTTGAGGGACCAGGCATGACCACGGATCAGCAAGAGGCTAAATCCTGCGCTCCACACCTGGCCAAAATCCCCCCCAAAGTCACCGCTGGTGTTTACCCCAGGAAAGGCCGACAGCATCCGCCTCCTCCGCGCCACGTTCCCCCTCCCCTGGCACAGCTTCTCTCCATCTCCTAAACCAAGAGAACCACACTCAAATCCCCCCAATTCCTGCAGCATCCCCCCAGCACCCATCCGTTTCCTAACCTGCTCCCTGCACGCCCGGCTCCCCCCAAGCTCCAAAATCAGCCCGGCCCTCTCCCACCCCGCAGCCATGTCACAGGTTCCCCCTTCGCAGCCTCCGCGTCCTCCCCGCCCCCTGCCAAGCTTGACGTTTCCTGCCCCGCTCCTCCTGACTTCACCATTCAATGGTGGAGGTCTAGTATTGCCTCAAATGGCACCTCGAAGACCAGTCACCTTTCCCATACCAGCAAGAGGGGATCAAAAAAAGAAAAAAAAAAAGAAAAAAAAAAAGGTAAGATTGGAGTTTACTGACAAAGCAGAGCGTACCGGGCAGGGCAGGCCCTTACGGAATTCCTAGTTTGTGGATAAACAGACAGCTTGTCTCACCATTCTCAACTCCACGCAACGTGCAAAAGCAAATCCCGAGAGCAAGCATGCCACGCGCTTCATCCCCAGCAACGCTGTCCTGCCACGAAGCTCTTTTCCTTCCCTCCTCGGCACACGGAGCTGAAGGGAGGGAACACTGAACTGGTACCGCGTCTCCTCTGCCTGTTGGGGCAAGAGGCTGCGGGTAACTAGAGAGCAGCAACCTGTAGCTACAAGCCTCCCCTCGATGCTTGCCCAGCTCTGCGTTGGGTAGGCACTCAAGCAAACAAAAAGAAATCTACTTACTGCTTTCCAGTTCGCTGGTGGGAAATAATGAGGTGGACGAACCAGGAAGGAAACAGGGCGCACAACTGCAGTTTAACAGCGGGCAAGAGGGAGTTAAAATGCAGGGCTGGGAGGCTCGGGAGCATCCTCTGCTGTGAAAAAAATCAGGGCAGCAGTCCTTCCCGATCTCACGAAGTTTCAGACAGGCAGCACAGAACCGCAGGGCTGGAAAGCAGGAGGAAAACTGTCCCGAAGGTGCTAACCCTTCACAAGGCAAAGAAACCACCGCGTGTTTCTGCCCAGGCCCCCGCACCCCGGCAGGGCGCACGGCTCCAGCAAGGCTTTGAAAGAATCGGCAAAAAGTATTTGAGACAGCGAGGCCGTCGTCAGGGAGATCACGCTCCTGACAGTCCGGCCGTGTGCATTTTTTTTAAGAGGTCGGCAAAGCGACGGCGTCGGAAAACTGCCGATTGCCAGGGGATCTGCGGCTCATCTCACCGATGCGGCCTTGGCTCCCACCTGCAGCCACGGGGCAGCTCGCGCCGGTCTCCAGTTTCTCGCACCTTGTCACATTAAGAGAGGACGCTGATCCCTATAGTTTCCTTCCACCTGCAGCCCAGGGCTGCTGCCCGAGATCTCGCAGGAAGATTTACAAGTCCCTCAGCCAGCCAGGTCTCCAGGGGGAAGGACTCCCACCGCCATTCGAGGCGCAGAACGACTTTTGCTCCATTTGCACTGTGAAAGCCGTGTCCGGACCCTGCTACAGGAGCCGGCAAAGACACCGGGGAGGCAGGGAAACTGAACCTGTGCACAGAGGGAAAACGATACGGCCAGGGTGCTGGGCGAGAAACAATTGTCCCTGGATACTCGCAGAGGATCCTGATGCTTGTCTGACCTCGTTTACTCCTGCTCTGACGTCCCACAGGAGCTACTCCGGGACCAGCGGGATGCTCCAGGCACAGGTATTGGGACGGACACATGGCTAACCAGTTCACGTCGATCGGGAGGCGGCACCGAACACAAACATGCACTGGTTTGGATCAAAGGGTCACGGGATTGGGTACAAACGCTTCTCTTCATCCTCGAGACTGACTGTCTTTCTCCCTTTCCCCGAGTTTTGCTTGTCAGAAGGCTTTTAATTACAGATTGAAACCAGTCTCTTCAAATTTGAGGTTAAGGCTGGTTGACAGCATAGTTAAGAGCAACTGTTTATTGCTCTGACTATGCAAGATAACGAGTAGGATTCTAATTGTTTGCCACAGAAGTCTTCTCTTTCCATAAATGCAGCATCCCGAGACTGGGAAAAACCCTCAAGTGTCACTTTTAATCAAGATTAAACCACAGTTGTCAAGCACTTAGGCTCCGTCTCAAACGCGCACCAGAAATTTCACCCCCCACATTTTGAGGTTGGACACCTGCGAGGTACCCTGTTCCGCAGCATTAAGAACCCAGCACAAGGTCTCGAGTCAGCCAGGCAGCACAACCAAACCATCGCAGTGCCTCGACATAAGCATAAATTTCTTCCCCGCTTTGCGTCCCACGCCGACATCCAGATTCTCATGCCGGGAAAACAACCGTAATTTTCAGTTCTGCTTTAAAAGTCACAAAACGCAAAGCGAACCCGCCGCACTCGCCGTGCCAAATTAATTCCACCCAGCCGCGGCTGGCCCAGCACCTCTACAAAGCAGAGCTCCTTATTAAGCCCACGATACAGCTGAAGATCATCATCAGGCCGGCTACCGCAACGCGGTAAGACACATACATGAGCAAAACAGCAATAAAACGAAAAAAAATAAAGGCCTAAGAAGAGTTGCAGATCAACAGAAAACGAAGAACGACTTTCATTCGCCACCAAATTTATTAAGAGCTCACGCCTTGCAAAACCCTCCCCCGAGTTACTAACGCAATTAAGGCTTGGTGGAAAAATCCCACCATCTCACCCATGTTTGCGTTGCACCTCTTCACTCCCTCTTTCACCAGAACAAGCCTAAACAGGGGCCAGAATGAATATTAAACAAGAACGGCTCCTCTCTAATAAACTGCTCAGTTTCCCTCCGTCTCTTTTAAAAAAAAAAAGTTATTTTAATACAACGTCTCCAGCAAACCACCAGGATTAAGCCAGCCCATCTCTTCCTGACCAGCCTCCAGAAGTGCCCACATACTGCAATTTCCAACCAGAACCAGCAGAAACGTTCAGAAATAAAATATTTCCTTAAAAAAAAAAAAAGCACAACACAAAACCCAACACTTTTTGAAATGACGGGATGACCTTTTAGCTCTGCTGCTACACTGTGCACAACTTCAGCCCTCATTAGGTTGTAAATTCTTCCAGGCAGAGACCTTCTCTACCCAAGCCTATAAAGTACTTACATAATAAGTTATGGTTTCAATAGCCAAGACAATTAACGACACGGGGAACACAGCTAATCTTGAACTCGGACCAGCAGCAAACTCTTACCAAGAGTCCTTGAGCTGAGAGAAACTTTTGCTGCCCAGCCTCCTGCTGCCCTGCGAGGAAGAGGGTCTCCAGGAGGCTGGTTGAGAAGTCAGGAGAGCCACACGAGGTACAAGCGCTCACATCGTTTGCTGATGCACGACAGGAGCTGTTGTTTTCAACATACGAACGCCAGGATTTAAAAGTTCTGATAAGACGAAGCCTCAGGTGCTCCACATGCAGGTCCGAGGGCTTTTCCCTCCCGCTACTGAAACAACGCCAGCGACAAAGCCCTTTCCCCAGGCAGCAACCAGCTCGCCTCCCATTTCAGAGCACGGTCACCGCAGCAATCTGCCCGTGACTTTGCCTCCTGCCATCAGCCTCACAAACGCAGCGCTCCCGGGAAAGCCGGCGACAACCTTCGGCTCTATCTCAGCAACTTAGCACGGGAGCTTTGGGTACCCGAAGGCTCCGTTCCCTACCCACCGCCGCAAACTCAAGAGCCTCGAGATGGGGGACGGTGAAGGTGAGGAAGCGTCACAAGCCCGGCCAAGCAGGGGGACCTCCCCTCAGCCGCGAGCAAGGGATGCCGGCCCTCATGTCAACCTCCGCAGCAACTCGCCGGCCTTCGCCGCTGCGCAGGTCCAGCGGAGCGGAGAGAGGCTTATCCCGCACGGCTCTTCCAGGGCAGCCCTCCACGCAGGGCCCAGCCGACGGCTTTCAGGGCCCCAGCCACCGAGGAGGAGAAGGGGGGGTGGGGGGGGGGATTATCACTACGAACCGCCGCAGCCCGCCCGACCTCCCTCTCCCCGCTCTGCGCACGGGGGTGGGTGCTGGGGGGAGATAAGGAACGGGGGGGAGGGAAAAAAAAAAAACAACCAACCCCACACCAAAGCAGAAAACAACAAACGAAAATCCCCAAACCCCTACGGAGCGAGGGCAGGGGGGAGCCGGCAGACCGGGCCGGGCCGGGCCGGGCCAGGCCGGGCC
>VZSC01000356.1:0-25139 GCA_013398225.1 Steatornis caripensis | reverse complement strand
AAAAAAAGACAAATTAACATAAGCAGCACCACATTTCCCAAGTGTCAGGAGCTCCGGAGCTGGAGCAGAGGCCTGGAACAACCCCCACATCAAAAGAAACCAACCCCGCTTTGACCCGGGGTCGGCCGATAGACGCTTCCGAGGGGACGGTGCTTTGCCGCTGGGACGCGAGGCGAGGAGGGGCTGGGGAGAAGGAAGGAGGGCAGCTCTGCCATGTACTGAAGGAGAGGAAATGGTGACAGAGGCAGATGTCCTGACACCAGGCGGTCGCTCGGCCCTCACATGGCAGCGCGGGTGGGCGTGCTGGGCTGGTTCAACCGCAGGGTTTTGCACAGCCAGCCGGCGAAATCCACCTCCTCCACTTCGGAGCGTTTGATGAAGGTGTGACTCTGAAAACGATGGGAAACAGGGTTAGGAGCATCGCCGGCTGCTCCCCGCCTCCCAAAACCCAGCCCCGTGCCGTGGGCTAGAACCCGGAGAGGCGAGAAGATCCTGGTGCGACAGCTCGGGCTGCTCTCGGGCAGCGAAAGCAGATTTTGAGAAAGTATTTGTTCCCTGCAGCCCTGGGGCTGGGTTTTTAAGCCTTGCTGGCCATGTAGTCGACACACGGGCTCGGGAGCAAGGAAGATTTAAAGGTGAGCAGAGCCTGTGCAGCCCCAGACCAAAACGTTGCTCCATACGGGCACACAGGGCAAGGTGCTGCAGCTCCTGCACTCCCCGTGGTCCTTGCTTGGCCGTGCATGGCAAACCCTGCTTCCCCAGGGGCCGAAGGTAACAGAGGAGGACGGGCAGGACAGCGCAACCTTCACCCAAGAGGCCACCGCCTTTGCAAGGGCTACCTGGGAGCTCCCAGACACGCTCAGGGGCTCAGCACAATGCTGAGGGGGGAGGTCAAGGTCAACATGGTTAAACGCAGCTCACAGAACGGTTTGGGTTGGCAGGGCCCTTAAAGGCCACCCAGTTCCAACCCGCCCGCCACAGGCAGGGACCCCTTCCGCCAGCCCAGGTTGCTCGAAGCCCCGTCCGACCTGGCCACAAACACTTCCAGGGAGGGGGCGTCCACAACTTCTCCGGGCAACCTGTGCTGGTGTCTCACCACCCTCGTCGTGAAGAATTCATTTGTAACACCTAATCTAAATCTGCTCTCCATCAGTTTAAAACCATTACCCCTCGTCCTAGCACTACACTCCTTGACAAAGAATCCCTCCCCGACTCTCTGTTAGGCCCCCTCCAGGTCCTGGCAGGCTGCCAGGTCTCCCCAGAGCCTTCTCCAGGCTGAACAACCCCAACCCTCTCAGCCTGCCCGCACACGGGAGGCGCTCCAGCCCCTTGATCATCTTCGTGGCACGAGCAGGTCCACATCCTTCTTTCGCTGGGGGCACAGAGCTGAGGGCAGTCTCAACAGAGCAGAGGAGGAGAACCCCCTCTCTGGACCTGCTCACCATGCTCCTCTCGATGCAGCCCAGGATACGGTTGGCTTTCCAGGCTGCGAGCGCATGCTGCCACCTCACATTCCGCCCTTATACTCATCTGCCCAGCTCAGGAGGCAAAGGTTTGTCTCAGGCACCTCTGCAGACACAGGACAGCCGGGTGGTTCCCGTCCCGGGCTTCGCACGGCTTAGATACCATCACTGCCTTTGAATCAAAGGCAGCGAGTGAGTCACTCCCTCTCCCAGACTCTACTTGGCTCATCTTAAACTCAGCCTGGGAGTCTCCAGCCTTTTGAGAAAGAGAGGCACAGAGGGACGGGGCAGTAGATCGCAGATCTGGTGCCACCCCACTGCAGAAAGAAAATTGCTGTCCCCACTTACCATCAGCATCTTCAGATCTGCCCGTTCTGCTGGATTTTTAATTAAGCTGAAATGAGAAGAACAAGAGAGCAAAACCAACGCTGAGACGTTTCTTGTGGGAAAGCAGGTTATCTGGCTGGAGAAGTCTCCAGCTTCACCGAAAGCCACTTGGTCTCCCAGCTGCTTTCCCCCAGGAGCCTGGCAGCATGGAACCAGCACAGAAATCAGCATCTCCACCAGCCCGGCTCCTAGGGAGAGCTGCAGGATCCATCTCTTCTAGACCGTGTGGATGAACGGCACCCTGCAAACGGAGAAGAGGACCTAACGCTTGGCGGGGACTAGAGCTTTCTGTCACGTCCAACCTCGGTGATTTA
Organism: Steatornis caripensis; assembly: GCA_013398225.1. Taxonomy (NCBI): domain Eukaryota; kingdom Metazoa; phylum Chordata; class Aves; order Caprimulgiformes; family Steatornithidae; genus Steatornis; species Steatornis caripensis. The sequence continues at coordinate 22,975 of VZSC01000356.1, read as the reverse complement.
ACGGGAGCTGCGGGAGCACCTTCAGGCGTCCCCCTACCGCGTCGGAAGGTCTGGAAGTTGACGATGTACGTACGCCTGGTGCCTGCAAGGCTGTGGGGTGACTCACAGCCCCAGCAATCTGCTCCACCCCCCCCCTTGCCAGGCTCATATTTAGAAGGTGCTGGGATATCGCTAAGCATCCGCACAAATAAACTGCTTTTATTCCAACCCTTCCCAAGGCAGGAGTTCCCAGCAGAATGCGGGATCACACTGCAGCCAGGGAGAAACCTCCTATGGAGCATGGAGAATGTGGCATTACGCTGAATATTTTGGGTGGAGCAGCAGCCTGCAGAGCCATCAGGGAGTACATACAGGCCTCCACTGTCAGCCGTAAGATGAAATCCTTACCATTTATTTACAAACTCCTGGAAGTCTTGTGTGAAAACTCCATTCGGCAGCTTCGGAGGTGGCTGCAGAGAGAAGAAAGGTTTTCTGTCACCGTGTTTTAATGGGTGAAAGAACAGTGTCACCTGCAGCTGCAGAAAAGCTGTGCTCTATAGCTATCCTTCTCCTCCTCCAAGCTGCCCTTCATCACCAGGGAACTGCTCCCTGCCATTTCTTACGCTGGCCGCACGCGGCTGGGCTGGCCGCAAACTGCTGCCCCAGCACAACGTGCAGCTGGGGGGGACCCCACACTGAATCACCGCCAAAGCCGGGAAACCGAAACTGCAGCATCGCAATTCTGGATCGAGCCTCGCAAATCCCAGCTCTGGCAACGCCTATGGCCGATGAGGCCAATCCAGAAATGATCGCTGGGGGTCAGCTCCTATCACCCTGAAAGGTGAAGCTGCTCTTTCCACTTGCTGGTGGGATGGACCCTGCCTTAAAAATCCGGTAGCATATTTCAGCCTGGGATTTTAGCACTGGTCACCCTCATTCAAAGGGCTTCATCCGAGAAAACGTGCACAACCTCAGCATCTGCACAGAGGGAGCATTGATCCTTTGCTGATCTAGGGAGCGGAGCGTTTGAAACGGCGGTTGCTGAAGGAGCTGGTTGTTAAAGCCAAGAGCTCCCCTCGCTGCTCTCCTCTTTCAAGGATATTACGAATTTTCCCCATTCAGAGCCTTATTCCGAAACCAGAGAGGCTTTTGCAATACAAAGAGATGGGAAGAGGGAACAGGGGAGAAGGAAAGGGTGTCAGTGCAGCTCGGAGGGGTGCTCTATCGAAAAGGCCCTGTTCAAGCAAAGGTTTCGGAGCCCACCCTGCCTCAGCAGAGCGGACACGACGCCGTGGTACCGCGGGGAAGCCCCAGCAGAGACAATGGTAAAGAAATACCCACCTCGTTAACTATATAATCCAGCAGTTCAAAGATGGCCATCGCAGGCCGGCTGTCTATCCCGTGGCCTGCGTGGTTAAGATGACAAAAAAACAGCGGTGAGAGGCTGCTGAGGGACAGCAAAGGGCTTCATTTCGTGTGAAAAGCATGTGCGCTGTGGGACTTTTGCTGGGAGAGGCAGAGGCAACCCACTTGGGAACTGACTCGTGGTTAAAAAAAGATAACAAAGAGAAAACCAAAATGCATTCCGAAATTTCGCATTTCTTTCACCGTGCCTATAGTCCAGATTTATTTCCTAGCTTGGAGCATTTGCACAGTAGCAGACCATCTGCTGTGGCAGGCTGGCAGCGCTTCCAGAGCCTTCTGCTTCCAAGTGAACGGCTCAAGCAGAGCCTCCTTCAAACCCTTGTGCTGGTTTGGTACTTCCGTGAGAGCTCCCAGCAATGCTCTTCCCAAAAAGCTGCCCCTAGCTTGAAAGGGACCTGTTGGCAGCACGGGCAAAGCCTCAGGAGCAACACAGGCTGTGCCAGCGTCCTTCAAAGCATCTCCTCCAAGGGGTCCACATCCCAACAGCCTGCACCGTCCCCAGCACAAGGAGGTTTGCTGCGTGGCTTAAGCCTCCTCGTGGGACACAGCAGGCTCTAAAGCCCAATAAACTGAGCTCTTCAAAACTTAAGTAGATCCTCGTCAGCTTTGTGAAAGCCATCTCCATCTCCCGTGCAAGACCAGGCGCCCATCTGTGCTCGTCAGGAATTACAAACCTCCACGGTAGAGTGGGTTCTGCTGGAGCATCGACGTGGCTCCACCTGCTCTGCGGAGGGTCCTCCCTAAAGCACTCACCTCCCCACCACAACCTCATCCAGAACGGCCTTTGGCTAACCCAGCCACACCGAGCAAAACCCGATCCCTTCTCCCCCACGTCTGCGTGTTGTTTCCGATGCATACGACAGCCCCTACCACTGACGGGGCGTCCTGGGGGCCTGGCCCGCGGCGAGATGCTGTGAGACTCTCCCTCTGCCCCGTCCACCACAGGACGGCCAAATATTGCTTCCAGTTCCTTGGAGTCTGGCGGGGGGATTGGGTACCTTCCGATAGACAGCTCCACTAACGACAGACCCATGCTCCAGATGTCGGACTGGACCGAGTAGTGGGTGCCCTGCAACCGCTCGGGCTGGAAGGAAAGACCACAGAAACGCACATCGACACGGAATATCAATACGCAAAGTCGTAAACGTCACGCACTGACATTAAATAGATGTGACTCGATATCCTGACGGCCTCTCCAGCTCAGCTCTCCAGCCCTCCAGGGCAAGAATTGTCCCAAAGGGGTCACGGGCAAAGCAGATGCAAAAGAAAGATCGCGTGCAAACATAAAGCACTTGCACCTATCTAATCAACATCTGCAGTTGAGCCACCTTTACAGCTGCTTATACTTCGGAGTCCAGAGTACACAGTAGGAATCTATTTCTTCCTACATCGAGATTTAAGGAACTCAGTTTATTAACAAATTTTTTTTTTTTTCCTGCTCATTCCTGTTAAGAGGAATTTAAGGAGCAGAAAATTCACTCCAGGCTCTTACCACTGAAATAAAACTAAAAATTTAAAAAAATTAAAATAAATCAATGCAAGTCATCCATACTGACAGTTTCGAGTCAGCTGTGCAGGCCCAGCGGCTGAGTGCAAAGAGATATTATTTTTAAATAGCCACCGTCTAACTATAACTGTACTCGAATAACTATTCCCAAAATACGAGAGCAGCTCAGACCGAAGTAGAGGCTTCCCCAATTACCCACCGCTCGTTCCCAGCCATGACCACACACAGTGTGGGGGGAAGACCCCCACCAACCCTCTGCCTTTCAGCCAGCAGGACCTGGGCACTCGGAGCTGCTCAGTTTATTGTCACAGGCGCTCCATCTGCAGTTGAGCTAACGCTGAGGATGGTTCTCATTTAAAGGAGAGGCGCAATCAGCTCTTCCTGCAGATCACTCTGGCTGGCTGACTCCAGTTTGGCTTTAATTTCCCAACAGCCTCCACCATACCCCACCGCACTAAACTGGTTTTACGCCCATTTTGCCAGCGAGCGCACACGATCAAAGCAGCAGAGGAGGTGCGTGCACCGGCACCTGCGTCCCCTCCACGCTCAGGTTCTCGGACAGAACTTTGCATACAGAGGAGAAGATGTTTCTGAACCCACAAACACTCAGCAAAATAAAACATGGAAGTATCTGCAGGATCCGAAGCGTCTCTCCCTGCAAGTCTCTACACTTCCACATGCACCACGGCTAGCCGAGCACAGGCTGGAGCCAACACGACACCGGCTCGTTGAGAGGATGCGGAGGCGTCTGCTTCTCCAGCACAGGACAGTGCCTTGAAGCACTGGGCTCGCCCCGATGTGAACCAGGAACGGGGCAGTCCGGGTGAGGATGGAAACACAGAGCAAAACCGTGAGCGAATCGGACACTACGCACCGATTCTGTAAGAGCCAAGTGGAACCGAAATTGTAAAAAAACAACCCCAAAACACCACCAACCAAAAAACNTGCTTCTCCAGCACAGGACAGTGCCTTGAAGCACTGGGCTCGCCCCGATGTGAACCAGGAACGGGGCAGTCCGGGTGAGGATGGAAACACAGAGCAAAACCGTGAGCGAATCGGACACTACGCACCGATTCTGTAAGAGCCAAGTGGAACCCAAATTGTAAAAAAACAACGCCAAAACAACACCAACCAAAAAATCACGCAGACAAAAAGTGGAATGGAACTTACAGACATGTAGGACCGAGTCCCCACAAAAGAGTTTGCCATGGAGTCAATGAGCTGACCGCTGACCCCGAAATCACACAGCTTAATCTCTCCTCGAGAATTAACCAGGATGTTAGAAGGCTTCACATCTGACAACGGCAAGAGAGAAGGGCGTAAACGCGACTCTACATAAAATACAGGGCTCCTGTACCACAGGCAGTTATTTTTAGGTTCCTCCTCTCACCTCTGTGCATGATTTGGTGCTTCTCTCTCAGATATGCCAAGCCTCTCAGAACCTAGAAGGAAACCAAAGGCAGGATGAGATGAGAGTGGGAAGGGAAGTGCTTTCCCCTTGGCAGGTCATGTTGCATAAACTCCGGGTGCTGTCATGCCACAGCTTGGCGAGGAAAGCCACCCCGTAGTGTCCATGTGTTTCAGGGGTTCAAATTTATCACCAAGTCAATCACAGATCTCGGGTTAACAGCCCCAGAAACCTTCTCCCAAACCTTCTCCAGGAGAAGCCAACACCAGCCAGTGCAATGCGAGGGGTTGGAGGTATGGAGAGTGGTTGGGAATATGCTTTCCCCCTCCCCTCTCACACACACCACTGCCTCTTGCTCCAGGTCAGGACAGCACGTACGGGGAAACGAAGAAAGCTTCCTGAGGGAACACAGCCATTATTCCCAAACCGTGCACAGCAAATCCTTTTGGAAGCCTGAAGAGCCAGCGTAACTCACCGCTATACTGACTTTCCCCAAGATCTCCTCAGGAATCCTTTTGGCTTCTTTCAACACTTGATCCAAAGAGCCACCATCCTAAAATGAAGAACATGGAAATGACCCAATGCACCAATCTCCGGCAGGAAAACAGAGCAGCTGGCTGCAGAGCCAAGCATGCCCGTGGAGGGGATGCCGTACACGAGCAGCACACAGCATCCCAACTCAGCTGTCTGCAGCGACTCAGCATCGAGCACGCTCCTTTTACAGAAAAAAAACCCCAAAAGGTATCTGGTGATCAGAGCTGAAGCTTCCCGCTGAAAACTATTTTAATGCTATCTTCTATCAGCTCTACTTGTTGCTATTAGTTCTTAGCTTCCCTTCCATCAGCGATAAATGCAAAGATGATGCTGTCAGCACTGATCCAAAGGAGCGACAACTCTATTCTCTGCCAGTGACAACAGAAAACGCACACTGCACTTCATGGCAAGTTCTGTAGAGTGGCAGGTTTACAACACTTCCGTTGGGCCAACCCCCAAACCTCTGCTTCCGCTTTCCAAAAAGTCGACCTCTTTGTCGACAATTTCGATGCCTAAGCAGGAGCGTGCAGCTCCTACCAGGAGCACAGCGGCCTTGCTGCGGCCAGAGCAAGGAGCCGTCGCAGCTGCCAGCACCCCAACCCGTTTCAGGTGCCCCTTCAAGTCCCACGGACTCACCATGTGCTCCATGCAGATGGAGATCTCTCCGTCACTGTAGAAGGCTCCATAGAAACCCACGATATACGGGGAATTACACTCATGCAGCACCTGCAGCTCTCGGATAATTTGATTCCTGATGGCCGGTTTGATTTCTAAATGAATCAGCTGCCAAGAAAGAAAAACACATTCAAGGTGTAACGCCTGGAAAAACTCGGAGGAATCACGTGAGCAAGTCCTGAGTGTTGGGAAGAATCAAAAAAACATCTTCACGGGAAGCTCCGCTTTGCCATAGACTTTTTACCATTTGCAGACTAACATAAAGGATCAAGGGAGGGGTAGAGCCCCGTGCAGCCTGTTAGCAACTGAAGGAACCGCCGGCCATGTCACACGCAGAGATGGCACAGGCTACAGAGCGGAGAGACAAGTCAGAAGTTTGATGCAGATCTGACTCAGCAGACAGGAACATTTTCACAAGTTCTGTAGGTGACGTAAAGAAGAGGTGCTCTGATATCAAGGAAACCACAGAAAGTAAAAAAACCCATGAAGAGAAAGAGCAGTTGGCTTTATTCCTTGAGCTCCACGTAGAGTCAGTTAACACAGCTGTGGGTAGGGAAGCCAGAGGGTAGGAAATACAATGGCAGGTCAGAAAAAAAGAGCCGCTGGTACCGTAAGCTCCAACCCCAGGGACATCTGTTCTCACCTGCAGACCTACAAAGGCTGGTCTCTGCAGGAAGGACAGCAGTGCTGCAGCTTGCCTGTGCTTCAGTTTCTGAACACGGAGCTCCCAACAATCTCAAAACCACCCAGCGACACCCAGCACTCCCAAACCAAGCGTCCTGGAAGACTCCGAGAGCTCCGCTCTGAGTGAAGCCACCTAGAGAAGCAGATCTGCTCGCGAGACCCACAAAACCATCCCAACAGCAGGTGACACCAGAGGCTTTGAAGGAAGCTGTCCTATGGACGAGCAGTTGCACTGTTTTCGCCAAGCACTGCCTTTTCTAACAGGCAGATGAAACATCTCCTAGTTTTCTACTACAGGGCACCACAGTAGAAGACGACACCCATAAACCCACATCTGAGAGAAACCACTGTCACGGCTGCTTGGAACTACCTTGGGCATCTGTTAAGTGGGTGGTGAGGGGCGAGGAACACGCGTGTGCCAAACCCAGCCCTCCACCTGACATTTCCAGTCCTTGTTAGCGACGACCTAGGATCCTCAAGAGATCTGCTTCCTACCGCTTCTACCCAGTTTAGCTGAGTTCATTGAAACCAGCTTCACTAGAAAAAGAATAAACTTGTGTTTTCACACGAGGAGCACTGGGACCTGCTGCAGAGAGCGTGGCTTCTCCCGGGTGAGGACTCGGAGGCAGGCAGAGCAGCTCAGAGATGAAGCGGGAGAGGCTCCACCTAAAACCTAGCTGAGGGCAGCCAGGACCTTGCTCCTGCCCTCGGTGAGGCGGGCAGGGTGCAGACAGGTCACTGCAGGGAGATCCCAACCAAAGCCGGCTCTCCCGGAGCCAGGGTGAATGCCAGACGCTCTCCAACACGATGCCACAGCCCACTCCTCCTGCTCCCCGTCGTTACCTTCCGTGCCATAATGAGCCCTGAGGGTTTGTGCTGCACTTTGGTGACCACGCCGCCATTGCCAGCCCCCAATTCAGAGATCCTCTCAAAGTCGTCATCCTTCAGCTCGCCAACTTTGGCTTTCTGCGTGAGGAAAGCTTCCAGGCGCTTCTTCTGCTGCTCGTCCAGCTCCAGCTCCTCGAGCTTCTTCTGAAGGTCCACCAGGTTTGCCCTGGAGAGGGGAGGAGGAGACAGAAGGGATGGTCAGGAGACTGTGAGGGCAGCACCAGAGAAAGAGGGTTGGTTTTTTTTTTTTAGCAAGGCAGAGGGAAATAACTGAAAACTCGTCTGAGACATACTCAGCCCCAACACAGCAGCAAGACTAAACCAAAGCTCTGGAGAGAGGCAGAGCTCAGCTCTGGTGCTGACAGGGACACATGGACAGTGAGACCCATGGTGCAGGATCTGCCCAACACACACATCTCCTCTGAAGAGCTTTAGTGCAGTCAGCTGTTTTGGGAAAGCCAAGGAGTAAGGAAAATCCTTCGACCCTTAAAGAGGCAGCACAGTTCAGCCCAGAGGGAACGGCAGCACCAGCAACCTCTCCCTCTTCAGACACAGGAAGCCAAGCTTGGGTTTCGCTGCGAAACACGAGAAGGNGTCCCTGCCCACGCAGCTGCCCCTCACCAAGGTGGGTCCCACTGTGCCTGCGAAGGATGTGGAGTCGGGGGGGACCCCAGCCCCGGCAGCCCTGACCCCCGCCTTGTCTCCCTCAGTACGAGGAGCGGGTGCTGAAGAAGATCCGAAGGAGAAGGGCGAGGGGCGCCGCCATGTCCGGTGGGGCGAGGCCTGCGGGGCCGTGGGGCCGAAGGGCGAGCGAGCGCTAAGCGCCTCGGCAGTGATTGGCGACCCCACGGGCACNCCCCAATTCAGAGATCCTCTCAAAGTCGTCATCCTTCAGCTCGCCAACTTTGGCTTTCTGCGTGAGGAAAGCTTCCAGGCGCTTCTTCTGCTGCTCGTCCAGCTCCAGCTCCTCGAGCTTCTTCTGAAGGTCCACCAGGTTTGCCCTGGAGAGGGGAGGAGGAGACAGAAGGGATGGTCAGGAGACTGTGAGGGCAGCACCAGAGAAAGAGGGTTGGTTTTTTTTTTTTAGCAAGGCAGAGGGAAATAACTGAAAACTCGTCTGAGACATACTCAGCCCCAACACAGCAGCAAGACTAAACCAAAGCTCTGGAGAGAGGCAGAGCTCAGCTCTGGTGCTGACAGGGACACATGGACAGTGAGACCCATGGTGCAGGATCTGCCCAACACACACATCTCCTCTGAAGAGCTTTAGTGCAGTCAGCTGTTTTGGGAAAGCCAAGGAGTAAGGAAAATCCTTCGACCCTTAAAGAGGCAGCACAGTTCAGCCCAGAGGGAACGGCAGCACCAGCAACCTCTCCCTCTTCAGACACAGGAAGCCAAGCTTGGGTTTCGCTGCGAAACACGAGAAGGGCTTTTCAGGGTGTCCAGCAGCCCCCTGCTCTGTTACACATCCCACCCCCCAATCCCCCGCTCCTGAGCACAAAGGGGTGTCTGTGCTCCCCCAGCACCTGCTGCCGAGCTCCCATCGCCCACGCAAGCTCCAGCTGCTCTCTCCCAGTTGCTGCCCACCCCTAACCCACACCCTAGGGCGACAGTTCAGGAGGGTCACACCTCATCCCTTCCACCCAGCACCCCCATTGATGCTCTGCCTCTCCCTAGCACAGCCCATGCCCCCCTCTCCACCACCCTTGGCCCCACACGTGCTGCCTGCCAAGCCCCGAGGACTGCCCCAAATCCCCTCCCCAAGCCTAGGCCCCCATCCCAGCCCCAACCTGCGTGCCCAGACCTCGGCCCCGCGCATCCCAGGCCTCAGCTGCNCCGCCCGGCCCAGAGGCCGCTCGAAGGCCCTAACGAAGCCGAGCAGCGAGCAGCTCCCGGGGCGGCCGTGGCGTCGGGCGGGCGAGCGCCCTTTGCTCGGCTCCAGGGGCTCCGCCGCGGCGCCATAAAGCGGGGAGCAGTCGCGGCAGCGCAGGCAGTCAGAGGGCGTCGAGCGGCAGATAACGGGACGCGGCCTTGTCCCCGCGCCACGCCTCGCTCACGCGCCGCCTTACTCACCCGTCCCCTCCCTGCGCGAAGGGGATCCGGGGGTTCCCGGCGGGTCTGCCAGGGTGGGGCTCATCCGGGGGGTGACACGGTGGACACGCGTTGGGCTGGCGCCCTCGCCGTGGGGCGATGGGGAGGGGTGGACATGGTGGCCAACAAACCGTGGTGTGTTTGGCCCTCGGACACCCACGGCGTGGGGAAACTGAGGTGTGAAGGGTGCGGGCAGCCGCGCCAGCACGCAGAAACCAGGCAGGTGTCCGGGCCAACTCTGGCTGCAGGGAACAGAGGGGACCAAGATTTGCGGTGAAGGAAGCCCATAAGTGGTAGAGTCCAAGTCAATGTTTCCCCAGATGTTGTTCTCGACACCTATAAAATGTGATTAATACCAAGGCGATCGTCTGCAAAAAAGGGAAATCATCCTCAAAAATGGGTGAAAGTTCATGGGCAGTGGCGGCGCCTGGACTTCGATCACCAGCCCTGGGCCCCTCCTGCCACATTCAGCAGAGGAGGACAAAAACATTTGGCTAATGAATTACAGAGCACAGCGGATCCGTCCCCGGGGTGGCCCTGCCATCACTCACCGCCGTCCCCAATCAGGGATGGGAGATTTTGCAATCTGGGATGTTATTTCTGTGCAGTTGGAGTTTAAACTTTGCCACTTGGGTCAGGCCAGTTACAGAGGAGGAGGAGGAAGAGGTGCCTGGGCTCGGTCTACGCCCCACTCCCTGCACTCCAAGGAGGTTGAGAAGACAGGACGGATCTGTGAGAGTAGGATCTCGCACAGGTATGTGTGTGGCTGCCAGTGCTCGATGGGGTCCCTCTACCTGATGGTCCCATGGGGCCATCAGGGCTTGCTGGAAGGGCTGAGGATGAAGGACAGGATCCAGTAAAGCCCCTTGCCTGGGCTGACCAGGTCAACATCGTTGTAATGACAATGATCACCAAACCTGGTTTGAAGGAGATTTGAGTCAGTGCTTAATAGGTTGGGAAGGTCAGTTTGGTGGTCGGTTGGGTACTTGGGGGGTGGATCGGGTAGTTGGGTGGTGAGCTGGTTGCTCAATCAGACCGTCGACTGGTCAGTCAGTTGGTCAGTGGGTTGGTTATTTGGTCAATGGGTTGGTTAGTTTGCCAGCAGGTTAACCATTTTGTCTGTTTTTTGATCGGTTCATTGATTTGGCTGGTCAACTGGTTGGTCAGTTGGTCAAGTGGTCAGTCAACTGGTCGATTAATTGTGTTGTCAGTCAGCTGGTTGGCTGGTTGGGCAACTGGTCATTTGGCCTGTTGATTGTCTCTGAGTCCGGGGTCTTGAGCAGTGCCTGGGGTGGCAGTGGCAGGCAGGGCTGCGTCCCCTCCGCGGGGCTGGCCAGCGGCAGTCTCCTCCCCCACCGCTTGCCACCCAAAATGATTAACCTGATGTTCCAGAGCGGTCGCACACATGGGACAGGGCTGGACCAGGGAGCTGACCCAGCCCTTGGGTCTGGGTGCTCATCCTGCTCCTGCACTTGCGGGGCATGGTGGGGCTGGGGCGGCTGGGTGCCGGCGGGGAGGCCCTGGCTGTGCAGTTCTTTTGGGGGAAAAAATAGAGGGTTTGGGAGTTTCAGCTGCTGGAAGGAGGTGTTGGGGGCCGCTGCCATGCCCCTGAGCCCCTGCGTGCCTGTGCTCACCCTCTCACACACGTGCACATAGGGTTTTGCCAGATGTGCCCACATGTGCTGACATACAGGTGCTGGCACACGTGTACGTGCCTGTTCACACACCCTTGTCTGCGTGGGCACACACGTGCATGTTGCACGGTCATGTGATTACACAGACACACAGCTCTGCACACGCGTCTGCCAGCATGGCCACGTGCAGATCCAGCCATGCACGAATCCACATGGTCACACGCAGTCACACATGCACATGCATGTAGATACACCACCCCATGCTGCCGCACATGTCTGCCCATGCCCAAACATGCTCCCGCTCCCTCTCACCAGTCCCACACCCATCCCACAATTTGGGGTGTCCCTGGGGCCATGCAACTTGGAGGGGCGGGGGGAGGCAGGGGGGCGATCACAGGGACTGGGTTAGGGACCTGACCCTGCCACCTTGCAGCCATGGCCTCTGGCGCGGGCAGCCTCGACCTGCTGGACCTCCTGTTCGACCGCCAGGATGGGATCCTCCGTGGTGTGGAGCTGGGGCCGCCACCAGGCACCTGGCACGAGGATGGGGTGAGTGCCCCCGGGCCGGGGGGGGCCCATCCCCACCTCATCCCTGGGTCTGGCAGGAGGGCCCCATCACCATGCCTTGCCTGGGAGCTGGAACCACCCCGCAGCTCCTGCGGGCACCCCGGGGTGATGGGCACCCCATGGTGACAGGTGTCCGTGTCCTCGCAGCGTGCCCAGGACAGTGAAGACTTCCTCAGCTCCATCCTGGGCTCCGGGGACTCAGTGTCGGACTCGCCCAGCTGGTCCCCGGCTGCCAGTGACAGCGGGGTCTCCGAGGACCCCCCCTCTGACCAGCTCGACAGCCCCCCCAGATGCTGCGACGGGGGTCCCAGCGAGGTCCTGCACCCCTACACCAACCCCTGTCGGGCTCTGCCCCTCCCTGGGGAGGCTGGGGTCCTGCACCCTGAGGTCTCCATCGACCTGGGTGAGCCATAGGGGAGAGACTGGGCAAAGGACCAGGCTGGGAGCACTGGGGGGGACTGGGGACACTGGGGAGCTGAGGGGGGACAGTGTAGAAATTAGGGGAGCTGGAGGGACTGGAGGGAACTGGGCAGACTGGGGAGAACTGGGAGGTCTGGAGGGGAGCTGGCAGGAGTGGGGAGAGCTTGGGAACTGGGGTGAACTGGGCAGACTGGTGTTGGTGGGGGAGATTGGAAGAGGAGGGAGGTTTGGGGGGTCTGGGGGTGCTGAGGTGGGCTGAGCCATGCAGAGTGTTCCGGGGGAGCTGGGGCAGGACCAGAGGGACAGTTTGGGCGGACAGAGTCCGGCGCCACTGGGCTGGTAGGTGGCAGCAAGTCACCGTAGCTCCGGGGCCATGGCAGGGGTGAGGGTCCTGCACTGGGGACACTGGGGACAGAGGGGACAGAGGGGACCCAGGACTGCTAACAGCCTCCTCCCCTCACCCAGACATGTGGCACCCCGGCTTCTTCCTGGAGGAGAGCCAGGACCTGCCCCTGGTCTCCCCGCCTGCATCCTGCACCCTCACCGTCAAGGACCTGCTGCTCTCGGGCAGCTCCGATGCCGTGAGTGCCCGCCCGTGTCCCCATCCCGCCTTGTCCCCAGCCACGTCCCTTCCTGGACTGTGGTCCCCTCCCCATTCCTGTCCCCATCCCTCCACATCCCACACTTGCCCCCTTTGCCACACCACAGTCCCACCCCTGTCCCTTTCTGAACCACGATCCCATCCTCATCCTCGCATCGCGGTCCCCTCCGTGGTCCCTGGCATCAGGCGTGGGGTGACCCCGCCGGCCAGAGCCATCACCCACCTGTGGCCCCGCAGCAGCCGCCGGTGCCCAGCTCCCTGCTGAGGCAGAGCCAGGGTCAGTTCCAGGAGCTGGTGCTGACGGAGGATGAGAAGAAGCTGCTGGCGAAGGAGGGGGTGTCCCTGCCCACGCAGCTGCCCCTCACCAAGGTGGGTCCCACTGTGCCTGCGAAGGATGTGGAGTCGGGGGGGACCCCAGCCCCGGCAGCCCTGACCCCCGCCTTGTCTCCCTCAGTACGAGGAGCGGGTGCTGAAGAAGATCCGGCGGAAGATCAGGAACAAGCAGTCAGCTCAGGAGAGCCGCAAGAAGAAGAAGGAGTACATCGATGGGCTGGAGAGCCGGTATGGCCCCTGAGCCCCTGCTCTGGGCACGGCTGCACGCCAGCCCCCGGGGCTGGCACCCACCTCCTGGCCCCATGCACCCTGGGGGCACCCGTCTGGTCGGTGATGGGCATGCTGCTCCTTGCCAGCCCCCAGCGAGCCATGCCACCCCGACTCTGACCTCGTTCGTCTCTCCCTGTCCCCCAGGATGTCGGCGTGCACAGCCCAGAACCAGGAGCTGCAGAGGAAAGTCCTGCACCTGGAGAAGCAGAACTCGTAGGTGTTCCCGGGGCAGAATGGGGGCAAGGCGGGGCAGGATGGGGGCAAGGGGGGGCAGGATGGGGCTGGGACTCCCCCTGCACACCCCAGCCGGACCTGCTGAGGGGCAGGAGGGGCTTGGAGGTGCTAATGGGCTCTCCCTGTCCCCTGGTCCCCAGGTCCCTCCTGGAACAGCTGAAGAAGCTCCAGGCCCTCGTGGTACAGTCAAGCAACAAGGCAGCACAGACGGGAACCTGCCTCGCGGTGTGTGGAGCCCCAACCCCCCCACGGCCTCCTTCCTTCGAGGGAGGGAGACTCAGACTCAGGGAGATGGGCTGGCAGAGGTGGATGGAAGGGCGGACAGAGGGATGGATGTGTGCTAAGGCAGGGGGATAGATGCTCCAAGGAGGGAATGGATGGATGGATGGATGGAGGAGGGGATGGATGGAGGAAGGGATGGGATGGGTGGGGGCACGCTGGCAGGGGCATGCGCACCAGGAGGGACAGAGGGATGCAGTCCTAGTTCTGCTGCCAGCCCCATCTCTGGGAGCCGTGTCCCAGAACCTGTTCCCCTCCTCTGTCACCACGCACGGTGATGTCCCCGCTCTGCCCTCAGGTCCTGCTGCTCTCTTTTGTGCTCATCGTCTTCCCCTCCATCAGCCCCTTTGCCCTCAGCAAGGCTGAGGCGGACGGCGACTTCGGACCCGTGCGAGGTGAGTCGTGCGCCATGGCTGCGCCGGGAGCTCAGGGCACTGGAGCGGGCCCTGACCCTCCTTTGCACTCAGTTTTCTCCAGGTCCCTGCACAACACAGCTGCCTCCCGCGTGGCTTACACACAGCCTCAAGCCGGGAATGAGAAGTCCCCGGAATCTCTGTGGCCAAAGCACTTGGGTGAAGCCCCCGACACCCTGCACGAAGCCTTCAGTGGCCGCACATTTACCCCGCGCCTGGACAAAATCTCCCCCCGTAACAGCACGCAGCCGCTTGCCTCGGAGGGGCTGAGCCGTGGTGACGGAGACCAAACCGACACCGTGTCTGGGGACGGCGCCGTGCCACACCACGGTGTGGCGTCACTGGCTTGGAACAAGGCTGGCCACAGCAAGCCCGCGGCGCCGGAGCCAGCTGTGGAGCTTTGAGGGGCACCCAGCGACCACGGGGGATGCGATGGGGTGGCTCAGCACTTCATCCCCTATGGGACAAGCCCTCAGGGTGGCCCCTCTAGGATCTGCCTCCAGGCGCGGGCAGATGCTGGACCCGCTTGGCTTTGCTTCTATCTGTGAACTGGGAAGATGAGACCGATTCCCACTGGCCTTACTGGGAGGGAAGGGGCTGCTCCTGCCTGCTGGGTGCAGCAGGAGCTGCGGAAGGGACACGGGGTCACTCAGGATGGGGACGAGGGGACTGGAGGGGCCCTGGGCTGGTTGGCTATTGATGTTGCGAACTGGTTGGTTTCGGTTTTGTTTATGTTTGGGGTTTTTTTTTTAAGCTTTATTTTCATCTCTAAATAAAAGGTATTTTGGGAAAAATCCACCTGCTTTAGTGTCATAGGAGGTGTTCCACGGGGTTTCAGGGACCCTTGGGCCAGGGACACCTTGAGCACAGCTTGAGGCAACAAGGACACAGACCCAGCGTGGGGCTGCCCCGGGAGCAGTAGGCACAGCAGGAGGCAGACAGGAGGGTGGGGGGAGTGGGGCACCACCCCCTTGGCTCCCAGCCCTGCGCCAGGCCAGGATTCGGCCAACACCTGTCCCCCTTCCCTTCCACCACCCAGCGCCACCACCAGCATGCACAGGACTGGCTCTGCGGGCAGATCTCAGCTGGGAGATCTCAGCAGCTCACCCCAAACACCGCCCAGCCCCAGCTTCGTTTGAGACGGCATCAGCTGCTCCAGTGCCCAGCACCCTCGTCCCCTGGCCCCTCCAAGGTCCACAGGGCACGGCCGGACCCCACGACCATCTCCACGCAGAGAAGGAATGAGATGCTCGGTCCGTTTCAAGCAGGCAACACCCTTCCCGGTGGGTGCAGTTGCCCTGACACAGGCGATTCAAGTGTATTTAATACTTACATAAAAAAAGGGACAATGTTTAAGGGTGTAAAAAAAAGTCGGTAGGAAAAGCAGTGCGCACGAGTGTCTAGACAAGACAGGGAACAGTCTGGGTCAGGTGAGGAGAGGCTCCACCTTCATCTTCTTCACCGCCCTCGGCCCCATGTCCGGGCTGGGACACTCCTGCTTCAGGCTGTCACGGCGTTCTGCCAGCGTGGTCCCAAGGTCAGGGCATAGCCCACTCGTGCCGTTGTGCTGGGAGAGGGGCTCCTCCTTCAGCAGCCCGCGAGCCCTGGTGTCAAATTCGAAGAGCTGTTCGGGCTTGGTGAGCTCAGCGCTCTCCACCACCACTGGCCCAGTCCACTCCGGGACCTCCAGCCCCAAGTGCTTCATCAGCTTTGTCATGACATCATCGACGTAGGCGTGGATGCGCAGGTCGGCCTGTCTGTCCTGGGGTGAGCGAGGGCAAGCATGACGTTAGGGGGCAAACACAGCGTGCCGGGACAAACGTACCCTCCCAGGGAGCGCGTGGGGACAGGGCCTGGGCGATGGCTCAGCCGCACGTGGGCTCCAGGGTTCCCGTCCCCGAGACATCATCCCCAGTGGAGCATGAACTGAGACTCCGACCCCGTCTGGCACCGCTCCCTAGCTACGCCGCAGGCTGAGCGGGCTCTGGCAGGGTGTGGCCAGGCAGTTAGACCTTGAAACACAGCCCAGAGACAGAGACATGGATACAGAGCCAGGCCAGTGAGCCCAGGACAGAGCGGGATGGGGACGAGGGAGCTCTAATGACATCCCAGACCCCCCAGCTCTGGTTATTCGAAAGACTTCAGACAATTAGGGCACCAAAACCAGGGCTGAACACAAACCGAACTCCTCTGTCCTGTGGCAGGGGTTACGTGTGTGAGGTTATTTAATCAGACTGTAACTCGCCGGAGGATACAGCAGGCTTTGGGCTGAGTTTTTATTCTGCTCTTAAGATTTAGCTTCCATTTCTAGGTGTTTATTGGGAGTTGCAGGTTTAAACCCTCCAAGAAGGGAAGCCCAGCCCGTTTGCTTGCTAAGCTAGGCCGCCTGGGAGGGGACGCTGTGATGGGGCTGAAACGAGTGACGCGAGGGGAAGGGAGGAGCGCAGAGCAAATTCCTCTGAGCGCAGAGCAGCGAGGACGCCTCTCACTCACATGCTTGGTTGCTTGTAGGTTGACTATGACCAGCTTCCCTCCTCTCTTCTTCGTGATCAGCGGGAGGTTGCCACTGGGTTTGATCTGCAGAGAGGTCCCTAGAGTGACTGAGAGATCAGCTTTCCTGCAGGGAAGAGAAAAAACATCCAGGGCAGAGAAAAAGCCGTGGTTGTTTGCAAGGCTACTTCTCTTATCCTGCTCCAGTGTGGACTCTCCAACCTTCCCAGCCAGGAAGCAAAGCTGCGGCCAGACTTTGCAGCAGCTTCTCTAGGCCAGTATCTGGGGAGAGGGCTGGGCATTGCTGTGCTGCGGGTACAGCCTTAAGGCTGTGAGGCACTAAACACGACGAGCAAAGGCAGGCAGGGTCAGCCCAAGGGCCGCCGTGGTGTGGGCAGAGGACAGGGAGCCGGGGCAGCCTCCCGGGGCACCATGAACCACAGGCACCCACAGCCACCTCGGTGTGCAGAGCCCAAGGGCAGTACCTGCAGGCTTCGTCCGCCAGCATGAGGTCGCGGTCAGGCAGGGAATCTTCCCAGTCCAGGATGGTGTCTCTTAACTTCCCTCTAGAAAACACACACAGGGGCCATGGTTTCCCCTGCCTGGCAGGAACAGGCAGCAGAGCTGCCCTGGGTGACCCAGATCCTGTCACACCCTCCCCGGCCCAGCACTGCGAAGTGACAGAGGGAGCCCAGACAAGCCAAGGGGACTCACTGGCAGGTGAGGGAAAGCACAGCATTCACCTGCATGAGGGATTTTGTGGCTGGTGCTGCAACGCCACCAAAGCCCCAGCTGTTTTGCGTCCCAGTTCAGAGCTGGGATGTGCCTTTCACTCCCCAGCATCAGAGCTGAGCCAGCAGAGCTCTGCCCCACGGCCCAGAGCCCCCAGCTCTGCTGTGTCAGCTCTGCAGTCAGCCTGGATGAGCAAAGCAGCTGGGCTGGGCCCGGTGAGCCTGAGTGAGGACGCACGAGGGGCACGCAGAGCGTGACTGGATGCCAGATCACCTCAGGGTACCTCCAGCCGCAGAGCTACAAACACCATCAACGCTTCCCTACTGAGGTCAAGCAGCAGCAGGGCAGCGCAGCGCAGCAGCCGTGTGCTGCTGGCGGAGAAGGGGCTCTCTGGAGCTGCCATCCTGCAGCGGGGCATTCTCCGGTGCTAGGACATGCTCGGATTATCGATGTGGGGAGAGGCCCCCCTGCAGGAGGCTGGGACTCCTTGGAGTCGTGGGTGCTGGCTTCCCATCTGGGTGTTTAGAGATGTGCCCTACGCCCTCCGTTTCTTCACCTGAACTGAAAGGACCGTCAGCCCAGCTCTGCAAAGCCAAGGCTGCGCCCCAGAGCCACTCGCTCGGGTGAACGGGTCCCTGCCACCCCATGTCCCCTTGGAGCCCCCCCTCCAGCACCCCAGCAGACGTACCTGCAGGCCCGCAGCCCCCGGGCTTTGGTGACGCTGCACAGCCTGCCGGTTGGCTTCAGCCCCATGCTGCCCACGACCGCGTCCCGCACGTACTGCCTGTGAGAGAGATGGCACTATTCGGGGCCAAACACGCAGGGAGATGGCACCCACTGTGAAATGCTCCCCCTGCTGCAGTATGGCACACAGACACGGCAGACCCTGCCCTGGAGGAAGCCGAAGCCACAAGCAATGACCATAGCACCTCAGTCCTTCAGCAATATCTGCCTGCATCTCCAATTATGCGCTGCTGACGGCAGCTCTGACCAACAGCCCAAGCTCTGCCACGAACCAGGACGGAAAACCCAGCTTGTAGCAACCTCCCCTGCTCCCTCCAGCTGGCAGGGACAGACGCTGCGGCAGGCAGCCCTGCTGGAGCACCTGCCGTGCTGCGAGGAGCAGGATTTGCTGAGGGCCTCCCAGGCAACAGAGAACTCCCTGAACGTTCATTTCCCACCATTTGACAGGGTTTAGGATTCAGACAGATCTGTCCGAGACTCCACGCACACTGCGCTAGAGACCTGCCAGGCAGGCAGCTCCATGGCACGTGCAGGGGCTCCATCGTTCCCCAGGGACAGCAACAAAGCCCCCACCCCGCTGTCGTGCTCCTCGGTCTCAGGGCTCACGTACTTGCCGCATTTCACGCACTCTTCCACGAACATGTTCCCGTGGAGCTCAGCCAACTTGTCCCTGCAAGAGAAATGGCAGAGGTGAGCTGGGGAAGGGTGGAGAGCCTTGGGGCAACAGGGAGAGCTGCCCGAACCCCCCCTNACCATTTGACAGGGTTTAGGATTCAGACAGATCTGTCCGAGACTCCACGCACACTGCGCTAGAGACCTGCCAGGCAGGCAGCTCCATGGCACGTGCAGGGGCTCCATCGTTCCCCAGGGACAGCAACAAAGCCCCCACCCCGCTGTCGTGCTCCTCGGTCTCAGGGCTCACGTACTTGCCGCATTTCACGCACTCTTCCACGAACATGTTCCCGTGGAGCTCAGCCAACTTGTCCCTGCAAGAGAAATGGCAGAGGTGAGCTGGGGAAGGGTGGAGAGCCTTGGGGCAACAGGGAGAGCTGCCCGAACCCCCCCTCCTCACCAGGAACCCTGCACGTCAAGGGCTTCCCCACTTTCCAGCTCTGCCGGATCAGACCTGCCAAGTGACATGGGGTGGTAGGGACCCTGTGCCATGGGCTGGGGACAGTGCCCCGGCACAGGGGCAGCACTGAGGGGAATTACATCAGTTACAGACAAATATGGCAGCATCGGAGCAAGGCATCAGTGTCAGGCAGGCTCTGGGGGCACTGGGTGCCACAAAACAACCTGCAGGGAGGCAGAGAAGACCGTTGGTCTGGGCACCAAGCGCAGGGGCTTCCCCGTGCCAAGCACAGCCATCACACGCAGGGCAAGCAGGGACTGGCAAAACCCTGGCGTGCTGAGCACCGCTTTGTGCATTTAACACAAGAAATACTGCTGAAAGGGAGTTTGGGCAGAGCTGTCCCTCTCGCGGGGCAGGGGACATCCCGAGGACGTGTTCAGGTCCTGGCGAGAGGCCTTCTGCGCCACGGTTTCATCTCCATCGCGAAAGCACTACGCTACGGCCACCACAACTAGGGCTAAGGGGAGGGACAGCAAGTCCCGGCTTTTTAACCATAAACGCTTCCATTTAGCACCAATTCTAGCCCCTGCTGTGATCCAGCTTCAAATCTCTGCGCCCCAGATCTTTGCTTTTCTTGGCACTCAGCATTCCCCTCCATCCTTGCACAGTTCCAGCCCTTTGCCACTCATTTTGACCAAAACTCCCCTGGAGCTCAGCGCGAGCCTCAAAGAGCAAACACAGCCACACTCTCCCTATGTTCCTACGAGCCCCACGGCGACTGGGAACCTCCTCCAGAGTGGAAGGAGACAGGACTGACTGGATTTCCCCCAGCTTGGCCCCAGTTCGGCGGCGCTTCCTTAAGCACATACTTTGCTCGGGCAGAAGAGCGGTGCTAAACCAGAGCAGGAGCTAGTGGTGCTGGGCTGCAGGGAGCACAGCTGAGTTCTGGTCATTATTTCCTATTCTTTTTCCCATGGTTGTTCAGTTTAAAAAGGCAAACGCGGTGCTAGGAGCAGGAACCAGGACTAAGGGCTTTTAATAATGGGGAATATCCCCTGGAGGCACTCTCTGCTCAGCCAGCGATGGCTGAAGACATTTGTGAGACACATCTTCTCCGAGGTCCCATTCATGCTCCTTGTTCTCATCCCAACTCCCTTCATTTTATTTTCTTACTTGAATTCAGCTGCTCTCCCCTTTCCTTTCCAAGCAGCTCCAAGCAGTTTGCTTCACAAGGCAATCACTCGCTGGTCTTAAGCGCTGGAAATGGGTTTTATAACAGGCTGAAGTTTCTTGAAGGGAAAAGAGCTTGTTGCCGCAAGTGCTCACGGAAAGGCAGGTTCCTTTGAGGACACCTTTGAAACGTCTGCTGTGCTGCTAAACACGCTTCAGTCCCCACCCACGTAGGGAGCGGAGATCTTGTACCCTCGGCTCCCACACGTCGCAGCTCCCCGCAGAGGGAACGTGGCTACGCAGGATCCCTGACCTCATCGCAGTGGGCAAGGAAATCAGAGACCGCAGCCGGTAAGTCAGACCAGTTCCAACTGCGGAACTCTCTCTCTGCCTTGCCACCCTTGCAGTTTCACAAATGTATTGACAGGCAAAATCCTTTTTAAGGCTATCTCGGGCCCAGGCGTGGTTTCATCACTGGGGCAGCACCGCCTTTATTTTCTCTCAAAAAATTCAATTTAAGCAAACTGTAAAACAGCACAAGATCCAGTGCTGCCAGACAGCTCTAGCAACGGTGGTAAAACAGGGCACCATGCGTCTCGGCCAGCAGCAGGAGTGGTTTCAGATGCTCTCATCCTCCGTCCTGTCCCTTCACCCCTCTGGATGGGTACAGAGGCAGTGGCAAGGACCGCATGCCCTGAGCGCAGCTCTGAGCCCAGTTCCCAGGAGCACGTGCCCTATTTGAACCCGACATCTCACTCCCTGGGCCATGAGCCCCCGGGCAGCCACGCAGCACAGCTGGGCTGCTCGCAGCAGCTGCAGCCACTCAGCTGACGGGTGGTAACATGCAATGGCTCAACACCACGACCTGTTCGGTTTTCTTGTGAACAAATGGCTTCTGGGTGTGCTTCTCGAGAGCACGAGGCTGATTTAATTTCATCACCCTCTGAATTATTATTATAACCTCTCTGCTCAAAATTCCAGCTGGTTTATGTCGCCCTTCCCACACCAGCACATCCCAGTTTCCATTCCCAGTATCAGTAGGCTGGCAGCTTCCAAGCCAGCCTTGGAAATTAAACCCCAGAACTGAGCGTTTGCATGCGAGGCCCACGCTAACCGGGCAGCAAGAACAGCCACGTGGCAGTGGCTGGGACAGGCCGGAGGGACCCCGCGTGAGGGCAGGAGAGGCAGTACCGTGGGAATCCTGAGCGCACGTGAAGGCCGTCCACGTTCTGGCTGACCAGGAATTTCAGGATGCCGACTCTCTGCAGTCCCAGCAGTGCCATGTGAGTCTTGGAGGGCCTGGCATTCTCAAAGGTGGTGTCAAATTTTGGGGAGAGCCCCTTCTCTTCCATAGTCCAGACACCATTGGGCCCCCTGCAGCAATGAGGACAGCGACAGTGAGAACAGAGAGATCAGGCAGTACAAAGACAGCTGTAAATGCACCACAAGCCCTATCAATGGAGGATGAGCGTGGCACTGCCAAGCGAAGGCCCTGGATCGCCAGCGATTTTTGTCGTTGATGCAAGCAGAGTGCATGTAGGGCTTCTGCGGGTACGGCTTAACATCAAACGGGCGTGCAAGAGGGAAAGGGTATTCTCAGCTAGACCCAGGACCAGCCAGGAGGGATGGAGTAGGTCTGGCTGGGGCAGCAGGAAGCACAGTCCAGAGCTTTACAAGATGTGAGATGGACTCGGAGAAGGTGCCGTCCTCCCAGCCCCTCGCCTGCTGCCCACTGCCCTTACCTGAAGTCAGGAATCCCTGAGGCGGTGCTGATTCCAGCTCCCGTGTGAAACACCACATTGGAGGAACTCCTGATCAAGTCTGCCAGCTCCTGCACCTTCCTCTCCAGTTCCTCCGGCGGGTCAAAAATCTGAGCAGAAGAGAAAAACCACCACGGGAATGGAGAGCTGCAGGGACAGAACCTACACACCTCGCAGCGCCAAAGACCCAGTAAACCACAGTCCTTTCTTATCCACAAAAAGAAAGAAGATTTCACATTCATTAATGATAAAAACATTTAATTGGAGGGAAACAGCGTCGTACAAAGCATCTCCATGCTGGGTAAGGGCTTCAAACACCTAGTGTTTGTTGCTCTCGCTGACAGGCAGCACATACCCCGAGAAGCAGCTGGGCTCCAGGGCACCGCTGGGCAGCATGAGGCCAGCAGCGAACCCGGTGCCACCCCACATGTGCTCAACTCCAGCTGTCACCAGCACAGCCACCGGCTTCGCGGCCAGGACAGGGCCGAGCGAGCCACGTGGGAAGCCACAAAGGTGGGGGACGCTGTGGCTGGACGGGACCGCGTACCCACGCGGCTTTCCGGCACGGGCACAGGATTTCATTTCTGCGAGGTGCTTCTCCAGCTCGGTCTCCTCGGGACAGGGACTGAGGACAGACCCCTGCGTGTCCCTGCCCCCTCACCCCAAAACTTGTTTGGAGCATCCTGAGTACTGCTGGGGCACGGGGCTGGGATCGCCCCCACGGTGCCTGGGACGGACCCCTCGCACCCACCCCCCCGGGATCCCCGCTGCGGAACACAAAGGGGCTGCAAATGGCTGGCAGGCCCTGGGGGGGGGACACGACCCAAAACAGGGGGACAGTGCTGGGCCTGGGGGACGACAGCGACGAGGAGGGAGCCATGGGGTGGGCCTGGAGGGACAAGGAGGGAGCCACGGGGCTGGGGGGGGGACAAGAAGGGAGCCATGGGCCTGGGGGGACAAGGAGGGAGCCACGGAGCGGGCCTGGGGGGACACAAAGGGTCCCCGGGGCTGGGCTCCCCACGGCAGACACCCCCGGGGCCGAGGGCCCGGTTGCCATGGAAACCC
>VZSC01000355.1:101200-113665 GCA_013398225.1 Steatornis caripensis | reverse complement strand
GAGTCTCCTTCTCTAGAGAGATTCAACCCCGCCTGAACGCANTCATCGATATCTAAAGGGCGGGTGTCCAGGGGACGGGGCCAGACTCTTTTCAGCGGTGCCCAGTGACAGGATGAGGGGCACCGGGCACAAACTGGAGCATGGGCAGTTCCCCCTGAACGTGAGGAAGAACTTGTTTGCCGTGAGGGTGCCCGAGCCCTGGCCCAGGCTGCGCAGAGAGGCTGTGGAGTCTCCTTCTCTAGAGAGATTCAACCCCGCCTGAACGCATCCCTGTGCCCCCTGCTCTGGAGGGGGCTGGGGGATCTCCAGAGGGCTCTTCCAACCCCTACCAACCTGTGATTCTGTGATTCCACGGGCATCGCGGACGCTGCTAGCCACAGCTCCTGTTAGCCAACTCGTCCTGATCTTGTTAATTCCTGTCCACGCTTGGCCCAGCTTAAACATAGCCCTGTGATTCAAGCCAGGCTTTCAATTTTAATTTAGTCTTCTCTCGATTCATGGAGCTTTAACCTGAGCGAGACCTGTGGGCTTTGATTTTGTGTGTGGTGATGTTACATGACGTTTTCCCCTCTGCAGGTGCACACCTTACCCCTTCTAGAGATCCTCTATTTGTGGGGCAAGGGAAATATAAGCGATCTGTAGAACCCTGGCTTTCCTGCAGCCGAAGCAAGCTATGCTGGGCGAGTACCAGA
This sequence comes from Steatornis caripensis, assembly GCA_013398225.1. Taxonomy (NCBI): domain Eukaryota; kingdom Metazoa; phylum Chordata; class Aves; order Caprimulgiformes; family Steatornithidae; genus Steatornis; species Steatornis caripensis. The sequence goes on along the minus strand of VZSC01000355.1, from coordinate 112,973 downwards.
TCTCTGATCCAAAAAAATCCCAGCAGACCATACCCCAGGCCATAAAGCACTGAGAAAGGTTTATGCATGGTCTACGGGCAGGCTTTATGTCTGTTTTTTCCAGTCCCATCCGCTGATAGTTTCCTGCCCCACCAGTGCAAGGCAACTGGTGCGGTAAGGATTTTAGAGCTGCCAACAACTCTGTCCTGGCTTTTGTCTTCCCTCCCAGGTGCCAGTACAAACCTGACAGCAGAGACAAGTGTGGAGTCACTCCCTTTATGGATGCTATCCAGAACGGACACGTCAACATCGCCCAGCTGCTCCTGGAGAAACACCAGGTAGGTGCCAAAAACCTCACCTCCCTCCTCCAGGACCTGACCTAGAACTGCCAGGACAAGCAATCCACACGTCCACTGTACCCAATTTGTAAAGAAGCGAATTCCCAAGTTGTAAAGAAGCGAATTCCCCCTGGAGATGAGCAAGGTTTTGCTGAGTAAGGCCACCAGGCTCGTGGGGAGGATCTCACCCTGGGACAGGGCTATGTCCCCATAGCCAGTGAAGGGAGATGGAGAGACAAGGCAGTGGCAGGAGGGGACAGGACTTGCCCAGCACTGCAGGGACAGCTGCGTCGAAGCCAAGACTGGCGCTCGGGAGTGCCGGGACTCAGTATGGAGGCTCTTGTGACAACACGGAGGGTGGATAACCTGGAGGCGTCTGGCTGCACCGGCGGCAGCTCGTTTCTGGCCTCCGTCTCTCATGACAGCTGCTGCTCCCATGTTGTCTCCCAGTAATCTCTGATTTCCTCCACCATACAAGGCATAATAGGGATGTCATTAGAGCCAATTGTGCATAGTAGGAACCAGACCGCTGCATTATTTATTGACTGCTGAATTGATGTGAGATGGTTAGAGCCCAGCTAATGGCTGATTCTCACAGAGGTGAGGTTGTGCTTCCTTGCTCACCTTCTTTGCCCTCATTTTGCCTCTCCCCTGCACCAGCTCTGGTGTTCATCGGACACCGTGCCAAACCGGTGCAGCTCGCTGGCCTGGCAGAAAGCCAGCGTGGCGACACCAGGGAATTTGTGCCATGCTGGCAGGTTGAACTGGCCAGCTGACCCCCCGGCCTGGCACTGAGCAGGCTGGGGAATACAGTACCACACTTTTCAAGATCACAAGCTTTGGATTTACTCCGCCATAAAATGTAGCCTCACCCAGCAGAGATGATTTGATGCCTGGGCTGTGTTTGAGCACGTAGGTGCTTGTTGACTTCAGGAGATGTTCATGTGCTTGTCTTCACTCATCTGGCCCTTACAGGGTAAAACATTTGTGAAATTCGCTTACGTTTTTAGTCTCACATTTCAGGCAGTGAAGATGGAATAGTTGATTGAATTTCCTCGTTGTGGTGCCCTGGCTTACTGCCATGAAGCAGCACTGGAAACGCTAATGGCAGTGGTGCTACCTTCTAGGTTTTATAAAACCATGAGTCAGGCCCACTAGACTTCAAGAGGCTGGATTATATCCTTTAAGATGAGTGCACTGTGTGTTACTTCCGTTACCCTTCTTCATTTTACATCTTTGTGGTTCATGTTTAGAGACAGAAGAGGTTTCATGAGGTCATCCACCCATCTCCCTCCCTCCACCTGCTTCCAAATCCCTCTGCACCAGCACAAAGGTTGGAGTTGGGTTGTATCTTGCTGCTTTAAAGGGTTTAAACCAATCATATGTTCTATTTTGGTACTCGTTTTGCTTATCACTTAACAAGCTCAGCAGAGAGCTGGCTCTGGTCTGCAAATCGTGGTGCTACCAGCTGCACTGGTCCTGCTGGTGACATCCCACGTGTTCATTGCCATCACCATGGCGGCAGCAGGCAGACGTGATTTTGCTCAGACTGTTGATTGTCCTTGAAGGTTTGGCCAGGCTGTTCATTGCTTTGCCTTTCCCTCCTTCCCCATTCCAGGCCTGTCCTACAGCTGTGGATGCCCTGGGTGCTCAGCCTCTGCACCGGGCAGCTGTCACGGCTCAGGATGAAGCCATCCAGTTCCTTGTCTCCAAGCTGGGTGTCGATGTCAACGAGAGAGCAACGACCCTCCAGCTCACAGCACTACACTACGCAGCCAAGGTTTGTTCGAGTTCCCAGGCTTTCTCTGCAAAGTCTCTGTCAGTCGGTGTGCTACATGCAGGCATCTAAAGCAGGCTGTTTTAGATTTTTGCCACCAATGGAGGGCTTACATTCCTAGCTCATCCTCTGTCACTGTCGGTCTGCTCCTGACCAGTCCCATACTCTGTTTGATGGGGTTTAGACCCTCATTAAGTGTGTCCAGCTGTCTGCAGAGTGGTGGTGGGTAGCTGAGTTGCTCTATTCAACACTTTCCTGCCCATGCTGCTGACTGCACTGTGGGTTACTAAACCCTCTTACCTGGCCCATGGCTGTGCAGGAGCAGAGGTGGGTGGTCACAGAGCTCAACTCGTGTTGGCTCCCTCATCCAGTTGGCCATGCTCTGGACAGGGCTTGACCCACACCTCTGATGAGCATTACTTTTCCAGTCTGATGCCTTTGGAACAGTACCTGTGCGGTACCTTTCAGAATCCCAGCACGGCAGGGGCTGGTGGGGCCCTGTGGAGATCTCCCAGCCCCGCCACCCCACCCCACCCCCCACCCCAGCCCCCGCTAAAGCAGGTGCCCCCAGAGCAGGGGGCACAGGGACGCGTCCAGGCGGGGTTGAATCTCTCCGCAGAAGGAGACTCCACAGCCTCTCTGGGCAGCCTGGGCCAGGGCTCGGGCACCCTCATGGCAAACAAGTTCTTCCTCATGTTCAGGGGGGACTGCCCGTGCTCCATTCTGTGCTCTGGACAGGAGTCTGCCCTGCTAGTTGTTAGGAGCTGTAGTTGCCAACAGTTCATGAGCTGTGATGGTTTTTCACCAGCGTCTTCTCACTTGCTTGTCAGAGCAGACATGGATGAAATGCTGCTCAGATTTCTTTCTCTGTTTTTCTTCAGGCCTGGTGGTTTGTGTTGTGGCAGGTCAGTGGCCAGTCTCCATGACAGCAGCTTGCTGGATGGAAGATGGCTGATGCGCTGTGAAACAGCGACTGTTTGTCCCAGTAGGCCAGATTCTGGCCTGCCCATGGTCCGATGTGAGAAAGGAGAGGTGGAAATGCGGAGGGAGCTCCCGGCTGCTTATCTGTGACCTTCGCACAGGAGTTGTTTTGAATTCCAGGCAGTGAGAGTTGTTTGGGCTTTCTCCTCCTCCCATCTCACGCTTGTGCGAGAAGCAGGGCCTCGTGGGCTGTGGGTCCTGCAAGGCTTACTGGGAGTGCAGAGCAGATCCCAAAAGGCTCACCGCTGACCAGGATCCCTCCTGGGACCCCACTGCCTCCCTCCTGCTTGGTGCTGTCGTACCATGGTGCTGGCAGTCGGCAGCAAGGGAAGGTCACTGCTCAGATCCCTGCATGATAAACCTCACGAGCTTTAACATGCAGCGCTCAGAGCCTGGTCTAGACTTGTAGTGGGAACGAAGCAGCATCCCAGTGCCCAACTCCTACAAAAGCATCAATGACACTTACTGGGAGTGCTGGCAACAGTATTCTCCTCCAGCAGGACCCAGCCGTGGCATTTGCTGGCTCCCACAAAGGCGGCCTTTCTCCCAGCTTCCCTTCCTCATGCTCTGAGAAACCATGTTGAAAGCCGTTTTGGTTGCCAAGGGTACGTTTAACAGCAAGGCTATTGGGGAATATAATGTGCCTTGGAGAAGATCCCAGCTCTGTCTTGGTGAGGGGCTGATTGGGGAGCAATTTGATGGGTTTCTCTTCCTTCCCGAGGCTCAGTGTCACTTTATATTTACAGCATCATTTGTTTGGCTGGTGGGTTTTTTTTCTTCTTTCCTTATTACTTTGCATTTATAAATACGTGAAAATCAAATTACGCTTTCAACTCAATTTGCTGCCAAGGCTGTGGCAGCTAAAGCAGTTTCTGGCTTGCTGTCTTTGCCGCTGAGAGGGGGTGTGCCTGCAGCGGGGAAATGGGAGCCTTGAGCAGGGGGGAAGATGCTGCTGAGTTGTACGATAATGGGGGAAAAGAGTGGGTGGAGGGGATAAAAATAAGGGCCTTCCATTCTCATGCCGCACAACAAAGACTAGTTCATCGCATCGAAGAAATAATTAGAAAATCAGGCGTGTTATTTAGGGTGAGAGGATTTATTTACGGAGAAGCTTGTGCGGAGAGGAGGGGTGTGGGGGCTGTATTGCATTTTCCCCCTGGGCGTTTAAAATGGGCTATAGGCAGAGGAAAGATAGAGGACGCTGTGCGTCGTGACAGCGCGTAAGTGTGGCGTTCTGTGTCTTCTCACAGGGCATTACAAATACTGGAGTAATCCTTTAGGAAATGCCGGTGCCTGAGGGTACCGCAGGCAGGTGCGCAACAGCCTGCATCAGCAATGGGTTCTGCTCTCTGAGCTGAAGTACACCTCAGCGAGACTCTAGGTCCCAGTTGTACTTGAAGTGGATTTATAGCGTAGGAAAACACCCAGCTTTTTGCTGAGTGTTAGTCCTTTTAACAGCCAGCTGCCGGTGATGAAAGGTGAGTCGGGGATCCTATGCCTCTGGCCAGCTGAAGTTAAAAGCAATTTAATCAAGTTACTTGATTGGAGGTGAGGACTGGAGAGGCAAAGGCAAGATTGGTTGACAAATGAGTGCGCTAATTTGCTATTAAGAAACGTCTTTAAGTTGTGTCACCCAGTTGTCAGAGGTCCTTTGTGCATTAACTCCTCCACAGCCACCGGCAAAGGGAAAACCGCGCTGGGTGAACATCTGCTGAATTCCTCACACCTCAACGTCCCGGCTGTGCACGGTGGATCTATTGACCACGATCAGGAAGATCTTAAGGGATCTACTGTTGTCTAAAAGCAGATCCACCTGCCTGGATCTGGCCTGGGTTGTGCATCTGTCACTTTTGCCCTGCTGCGGCTCCGCTCTCGGTCTTTGGCTGCACCACCACGACCAGAGACAGCTCGGCGCTGTAGCGTGATTTTAAGCGCTGTCGGTCTTAATTGAACACTTTTGATTTTAAAACGTTGTTAAACGTTCACGGAGAGAATTATGCTCCTGGGATGTCCTGCCTTTTCAGCCTCTGGGTCAAAATTGCTGTCAGGGGCACTCTTGGCATGAGGACACACTGCCTGAGGGCTGAGCTCTGGCTCTTCTCACGGGTAGCCAGCAGAAGGGCTGGAGAAGGTGCTCAGTGGGATCTATGTGGCCGATTCCCGTGGAGTAACAGCAGCGTGTTTGCTGTGCCTGGGCAATCCCTGGCTAATGGACCTGGTCTGCACTGCCACAGGCAGCCGACCCTGATTTCCAGCCTCTGTAAGGTCCTCTGGAGCCTGAAGCAGCTCCTGGTAGTGCCAGATTTGCCCGTGAAAGAGTGGGTCTGCGTCTGTGCCCTTCCAGGTGCCATGTGCAGTTAGGGACAGATCGCTTGCAGCCTCCTTTCTTTTCAGGCCTGTGTGATTTCTGCTAAATGCAAAGGTAAGAAATTGTGCAGAGCTGGTTCTGAATAAATAATCCACGTGCCTGTGCTTCACCGCTGCAGGAAGGACATGTGCACACCATCCAGACACTGCTGTCCCTTGGCGCTGATGTCCATGCAAAGGATGGGAAGAGCCGTACTGGTAAGGCTGCTGAGCTATTTATTCACCCTCTGTATGACATAGAGGGTGTGCTTGAGTAACAGGAGCCCAGCCTCCAAAGCAGCCCGTGCTGCGTCTGCTCAGCGGAGCGTGCAAGGAGATGCCAGATGCATGTATGCAAACGGCTCTTGGAGCAGCAGTGTGATGTGCGAAGCCTCGGGGAGGTTTTTTTTTGCAGCTTTCCTTCACTGGCTCTCTTCCTGCTGGACTTTCTGATGTCTAATGGCATGGTTGAGCCTGCACTGGGGCCTTTCCCTTGGGGGGGAAGAACATAGATGCTAATTGGTGTCTCTCTTTACCCAGCTGCTTATTTTGCATGAGACTTTCAGTAGCTTGGTATCTTTGATACTGCCGCCTCGCCATCGAATTTGGTTGAAATAAGCCAGTTTGAACTGGTTGGGGTGGGCAGACAAACGCAACGATTGCACAAGCTCTTGAGCCTCAGTTCCTTAGCAAACTGCCTAGAAATGGCTTATGAGCAAATGATAACAGAGAGCGAGCTTGAACGTAAATATAGTTGCTATAGTAATGCCAGTGAGCTAACATTCCTGGCGTGAGAGTCTGAGGCATGTCTTGCATCAGCATCTCTCGCTCAAACGAAAGGATACATAAATTATTTCAGCCGTTGCCAAAATTGGCAACTTACCCAGTCCTCAGGTTTGCTTAATAGCACAGTTCAGTGGCAAGCGTGAACAGTCTTGTATTTCTCTCGATCTCTCCCTCCACCCCCTCAGTGAGTAAATTTGAGCTCTGCTGAACTCATCCAACCCTGGGACGTTTGTGGTGGCTCCTTGCGCCTGTCAGCTGCCCCATTCCCCAGCACCTTTGCTGTGTTAATGTCGCTGTGTCCTGGGGAGCTTCTCGCCCAGACTCTGCTCCTGCAAAGTGTCCTGCATGGATTATCCATGGGGATTGGGATGCCTTATGGTCAACATCAGCCTGCAGCAGGAGCTAATGACCCTCAGCGTAAAAGATACCCCTGTGCAGGATTAGGCCAAGAGATCACTGCTGGCTCACCCTGCTACGCAAGCCAAGCGTAACGGGACTGCCTAACCGCTCTGCAGCTGCGCTGGATCGGTGTGCCAGCTGTTGAAGGAGTCTGCGGGACGAGCTGGGGCTTGGGCTGGAGTATTTCAGCCTCCTGCTTTGGCATACTCTTTGCTGCACGCAGTGTAAGGAAACATTTTGGATTTACTCCCTGACCCTGAAGTGATCTGGCAAGGAGCCCCAGCCCATAAAGAACCCTGGTCACATCCAGAGTATTTTCAAGCTGCTCTCTTGCACGTCACTATTAAATCCACCCCAAAGACAGAGCGATAAGAAGCCCAGAGGCCTTCCGCTCCATCCCACGGCCTCCCCCTCCTGCCATGTGCACCCTCTGCCCATGACTCAGTCAAAATGAACCAAGTTGGCTTAAATACTCCCAATATGTTTGCAAACCTGGTTAGCTTTGGCTCAGCCAGCTTAGTACTGCTCGATGGATTGGAGGGACTAGTAACCTCCAAGGGAAAGACGGGGGTAATAGCTGGGATAAGATGGGCTGATCATTTTTCTGCAAGCATGGCTGAGTGTGGAAGAGGATGCGTCCCCTGCTCGGGCAGGTTTAGTCATGCTATCGCTGCTGTAGACATGCATGGCCGCAGCAGCTGAGCCCTGCTGCACCATCGCACAGCTGCTTGGCTGGGTGTTGCAACTGGGAAAAGTCACCTTTCACCATCGATGTGTTCCCTCCACCGACTCGGTTTCCTTCCCTGGAAATCTGATGTTTGCATCTGAAGCGGGCTGAGGCTGAAATCACCAGGCCTTTTCAGCTCCTGCCTTGATATCTTGTCTCCCCCACAGCCCTGCACGCAGCGTGCGCTGGGCAGCAAGCGGCTGCTGCACGGATCCTGCTCCACACCGGGCTGCAGGATGCTCCGGATGGCACTGGCACGCTGGCGCAGCAGCTCGCGAGGAAGCCAGATGTCATCCAAGTTTTCCAGGAAACGAATGTCAGCGCATGAGACCAACCGGGAAAAAGAAACACGCTTCATTTCAGCGTGGTACGTTAGTTATCATTAACAACTACTAAGATTTAGGCAAACACCTATTTAAAATGATGGGATTTTTGCCCAAGGATTGAGCAGAGAAACCAAGCTTGACACTTGGGAAATATGTTTAGGAGAAAACATCTTTTAAACAGATTTATCTCAAAAATATAATGGACATGAAATCATATTTTAAATAGGATTAGCTCAAAAAAATAACGGATGTAACGGGCCTGGGCTGTCACATTCCTGTCCTGATCCCATCCTTGTGAATTCGTGACTGCTCTTCTCACTTTCAGATTTCAGGGCTGAACTTCACCTCTTCTTGTGCAGCACCCGGCACGTCCAAACAGCTGAGGCCACAGCTCCCTGAAGTATAACCGTCCGAGGGAGGCGCCCCACAGGCCACTGCTAGATGACCTCTCGGGACCTGCGTGGCTTGAAACCACTGGAGCCTGCCAAGCTCTCTGTGGGATGTCTCCGTACAACAGACATCCTGAAGGAGAAGGTACACCTGGATCGTTGATTTTTATAGCCCTTAATGGACCTGCTCTCCCTCTGCAGTTGCTTTAAGCATCCACCTCTTTTGGTAGGCCCCCGAGAGAGGCCGAGTGCAGTGCACTGTAAGTGAGCCCTTGGTGACTCTTCCTTCATTGGGTTTGAGCTGCGGAGGACAAGCGCAGGGACTTTTCAAGCTGCATCAGCCTCTTACGTCCTTTTAGTGGCCCAAGCTTGATCCCAAAGCTTGCTGAAATTGATAGTAAGACCTCAACCTTGCAATGACATCAAGGGTCTTGAGATCAGACTGAAAAAAGAGGTATTTGTTATTCCAGACAGTCTTGCTTGGCACTTCTCACCACCAATGAACTTTAAAAATAAATCCTGCTCTTTGAAGTGTATAGGGAAATGATTTGATATTTAATCCCAGAATCCCAGCAAGGCAGGGGCTGGCAGGTTTATGTAGCCAGTAAGTCTGTAACAGCTTAGAATATACCCGAAGGTAAGAGCTACTGTAGCCATTTGTGTGCCTCTGGAATTACAAATTTTGTTTTGCATAGAAACATGGCACTCCTCTGTCTATATGTAATGTCAAGATGTAGAAAACAATGGGATTCTGTGGTTTTGGTGATAGGTGCTAAAAATCAGACAGTCCTATAACCGAGTGAGCTAGGTTTTGCTCTGCCCAAGCTGTGTTGCTCATGTCACGGTCTAAGGAATGACCCACGTGCTCCTGGCTGGCTTTAAGACGATGCTGAGCTCTGTTTGAGTGAGAAAGTCCTACCCCACGGTCCCTGGAGCAGAATTTGCCGTGACAATCCTAAGCCAGAGCGACAACGGTGCTGCATTGCTCTCGATGAAGCAGCCTTCACAGCAGGGTGAGCGCCTCCTCCCCTCTCCCGGTTCACGCTGCACGAGGAGAGACAGGGTGCTCACAAAACGAATTTGGGGGGCTGCTAGAGGGGGCTGATAGCTTGCAAGAGGGGGAGATGCAGGGCCCAGTAGCATCTTAAGACTCTTCCAAACGTGCCTGCAAAGGCCTGCTTTTTGTCAGTCTTCCCCTGGCTTGTTTTTTTCAGCTGTGAAGGAGATTCTTCTCCATCAGGGAGGAAAAACGAGTTAATGCTGGAAGGCGCAGGGCGCGGGGAGCTGTATCAGCCCCTGGGCAGCTGCGGAAGTGGATTTATTCCTCTAAAGATCCTGAATCCTTCCATAAATCCAGCCCTGCCTCCACACAGTAAATGCAAGGGGCTGCTTTCTTCCTGCTTTTCATGATTTTCGCAAACCATGAAACAGCTGTTTCCTCCAAATATCCATGCTAATGAGCTCAGATTGCTTGCGAGTCTAAGCTTTTATGAGAAAGCAAGTGAGAATGTTTTCATGTGCCTGTCTCCGGCTTTCCTGGCCGTGGCAAACACCTTGAAACCACAAAAGGGAATTTGCATTATTTTGAAGATGCTTCCTGATTTCCAAAGGCTTCGGGACCTGTAGCAGAGGGCCTGTCTGCCTGCGACGGAGAGCACAGGCACTGTGCTCCCATCCAAAAGAGAGACGTCATGGCATGTCTCCAGCATTGTCCTTTATTTATCCTTCTTTTAAATCTGCCTCTCAGGCGATAAAAAGATGCACAGAAACAAACTGGCTGGCGTCATCGCGGATGATCGGGTACAAAAGGACGTTAGAAAAGGAACATGGATTCAGCTTTATGCCTGCAAAATTAGCCCAGGGAAGAGCCCTTGCTGTTTTTGCTGTTGCTTCCTTGCTGCAAGGTAGGAGCAAGGGGTCAGGACACCTTTGTGTCCACAGCAGTGCGCTGCAAAACGCTGGGAAGAGCTCGGCAGTGCTAGACTGTGTGTGTGCGAGCTCCCGTCGCGTTACCGGCAGACGTCTCGGGTGGAGAGACGATGCGGGCGCCTGGTCCCCAGGGAGGAAGCGCAGGAGCTGGGCTCCCTGCCACGCTGAAGGCAGCTTGGAGCAGAGCCCGGCAGCCAGCGTGCGGCTTGGGCGCTGTCCTGTTATGCCACCTCTTCCACCCTCAGCACCGGCGCTTGCTGGGTGGTCCTGCAGCCACGGAGGACAAGACCTAGTGCCTTTGTCTTGTCTGACATGGCTGAAATACAGTCAGGGTAAGTAAAAGCGTCTGGATAGGTTAGAAATAAGGTCACAATGCTGTCGGGGCTCGCTGGGAGTCCTTACCGAAAAGGACGGCATTTTGTTTTTAAATAAAATCGATTTTACTCTGGCGGTTGCACCATCACACCCTTCCGAACTCACAAGCGTCAAGACACACGTGCCTGTGTGGTCTGGCCAGGTTTCCTTGCAGTGACGCTGAGGACAAGGGACTGCGGCTGTTGCGTCCTCATCACGGCTCCTGGGCTCTTCTTGGGTTGGTGACCACATACTGGGTTTGGACGTGCCCTTTGGTACCTCCTGGGAGCTGCCGTCGATTTTCCCTCCATCCTGTCCCCTTTCTCTGAATTACGAGGATTCCCTCTCTGCCTGTTGTCTCTTGACCCTGGTGTCCCAGCTAGCTGCTGGTAGACATGAGCCAAGAGCTTGAGGATCTGATGATCGTGGTGCATCACCACCAACCGTTTTGCCATCTCTTCTCCTGCCTTCTGCTGCTTCTGCAGCCAGACCTTCCTGCTCATCCTCCATCCAGGCCTGTCTCAACGTTTCTACTGCAGGTACCCCCAAAGAGATCTCGCTTGAGTCTTCCAAGCTGACCTGCAGCTGCCAACAAGGCCGTCCGTCCCATTACAAGCTGCTTGCATGTCCCTGGTTTGTCCGATAAAGACTGGTGGTGGTGGCTAATGCAGGTCGATGGTAGTCTTGACACTCACGGATGTGTCAGAGAGGAAGTAGAAAACCTGTGCCTGCTGCTTGGCCACCTGAAAGGGGCAGCCTGAAAGGCCCAATGCTGCCGCCCGCTCACAAGTGTTTCTGCTCATCACCTGGTGCTGAAGATTGGTCCCGGTTCCTGGACAGATAATGTCACTGCCTCGCTGCCTGTCTCACTGCCGATGCTGCTTACTCCTTGTGCGCTCTCCCACCGAGCGCTCCACACCACTGAGCCTTCACCAGCACCCTGTAAATCAAGAATTTGGGTTTTTTTGTACCTGGATAGGAAAGAGAACACAAGCCGTGCCCATATGGAGCTTGGAACACACAGAACCCCAGCACAGCAGGGGCTGGCAGGGCCCTCTGGAGATCCCCCAGTCCAACCCCCACCCCACTAAAGCAGGTGCCCCCGGAGCAGGGGGCACAGGGACGCATCCAGGCGGGGTTGAATCTCTCCGCAGAAGGAGACTCCACAGCCTCTCTGGGCAGCCTGGGCCAGGGCTCAGGCACCCTCACAGCAAACAAGTTCTTCCTCATGTTCAGGGGGGACTGCCCGTGCTCCAGTTTGTGCCCGGTGCCCCTCATCCTGTCACTGGGCACCGCTGAAAAGAGCCTGGCCCCTTCCCCTGGACACCCGCCCTTTAGATATCGATGAGCACTGAGGAGATCCCCTCTCAGCCTTCTCTTCTCCAGGCTGAACAGCCCCAGGGCTCTCAGCCTCTCCTCACAGCACACATGCTCCACTCCCA
>VZSC01000355.1:30307-98198 GCA_013398225.1 Steatornis caripensis | reverse complement strand
GGATCCCTCTCCACTTGGCCACCTGGGTCCTTCCCTCCCTCCCCCCATCCCTAACGAGACCCCCGAGCTGGCTTCTGATTTTTATATAATTATAGTAGACCCCCGTGTTGGGATGCCATGTTATCTGCCCTGCCCCATACCACCCCCCACCCCGGGGTCCCCCGGCCCAGGCTCCTGGGAGGCCCCCGGTCCGCTCTGCTGCCTGTGGGAGGCCCCAGGAAATGCAGTTGTTTAGTGGAGGGAGGGTGGGGGACGATGGACAATAAAACGCTAACGGGGATTTATTGCTTGATTATAATTTTTTTTTAAATTATTATTATTTTATTCTTCCCTTCACCTCCAAACCCAAGGTGGGTGCAGGTCCGTCGAGCCATGCCCTCCCCGGAGCCGAGCCCGGCTTAGGGTGGAGGCAGACCTGGTTATCCCCCCCTCCCCTCCCCGCTCCGCCTTTGCAGCCTTCGGCTCTCCATCCAGCCCTGACTGCAGCAGAAGGGGGATGGGGAGGCGGGCGAGCCCTGCACGCCTGTCAAATTTGTGTGATTCTCTCCCCTCTCTCTTCAAAAAAAAAAAAAGGAAAAAAAATCCTCTCCTGTGTTGTCGCTTCATCTCAGTCATCCCTGAGGAAAACTGACAGCTGATGGCACTCGGGGGTGCGGCAGAGGGAGGGGGACGAGCCATGGTGGGGCTTTGTCCTATTGTGGAGGATGCAGCCTGCGCTGCAGGCTTCCGAGGGGCGGGGAGGGGGGGCGCGGAAAATGGCAGTGCCGCTACCTGTGAGGTGTGTTGGGGGATTTCTTCTGGTTCCTGCCTTCCTTCAAAGCAGGGAGATGCCTAGGGCCACCGCTAGCTTATCCGCTGCGGGTTTAGTGGGGGCTGAAGGGTGGATTGCAGGTTACAAATAAGAGGCATTGTTTGAAGAAAGGGAGAAGAAAATCCAATATGGTGGAGAGGAGGTTTTCCTCACTGTTGAATTAACCTTTCCTGCTTTTGTTTCCTCCTGTTAATGGGGACAAGCGGCTAGACAAAGAGCTGTCTTTGGGGTTGGCCGTGAGAGGTTTTCCCCCACTTCCCCTGCCGTTGGTAATTGTAAATAGAAATCCATGCACTTCCTACTGTGGCTTTGGCGCTGTGATTGACAGGGCTGCCACAGTGGCGAAGGCATCGTGTCTGCTGACACAGGACCGGGGCACGGCTGCTTAGAGCAGATCTGTTTTTATCACCCCCCTGTTTCGAGTATGGGAATAGTGGTAACAAAACCAGGACGTGGCACAAAGAAAATGTGCAAAGTGTGGGAGCGTCTTCCCAGCTGCTGCCGTAGGGTAAACCCAACTTTCCTGGTTGCTTTCATTCCTTTCTCTGAAGGCTCTTCCTTTGAGGTAGCAGGAATGACTTAAGAGGCAAAAGCTTGTTCCCTTTGATAGGGAAAGCTGCAGTCTGTCCTAAAACCTGTCTCTGGCTCACCAAAGCGAAGAAGTGGACTTTTGGGGAGGCAAAATGTAATGAGCTTCTGGTGAAGGGGCCGCCAATAGATCTGAGCTCCATTAAAATGTTAATTTATGCTTTACAGTGAGCTGTGGTATTGAGTTGGTAAGCACGGTGCTTAATCTCAAACTGACAAATGCCAATGTAGATTTGACAAAAGGCCTCTTGTGAAATCACTTTTAAGACACACTAATGCTAATGATCAGCAGTTGAGTTAAAAGGAATAAATTACGGCTGTGTTTTAAGGTGTGCTGACCAAACTCCAGAGCCTGAGAGCGTGCAGGAGCGCTTACTTTGTGCTGATGCGCAGCCTTTACCTCTGAAGTACCAATTAGAACAGCATGGACTTCATCTCAACTTCAGCAGCTCGTGCAGGAAAGCACGTGCATGGAAACCAGAGGTCCTGGTGCAGCCAGGATGTTCCTGAGCCTAAAATGCACGGTGCTGGCTTGACCGTTGTGGCTGGCGAGTGGGGTTGGAGCAGAGCCTGGTTCAGGCTGGGCTACAGGACTCTTTCTGGCAGCTGGGGCATCAAACTGGAAACTTGAAGGTTGCTGCTCTGACTTTGGTCTGGTACCAGTGCTGGCAGAGTCAGGCTTTGTGAGGAAAAGGACCTGGAAAATGCGCTGTGTAAATGTGTTCGGTTGTTTCTTTCCTTTTCCAAAGGGCCTCAAACTGTCATGAAACTTCAGATGATGTTTTCAGGCAGCCTTTAAGTAAAGCTGTCCCTTGCCGAAATTGACTGCAGTGTTGGAGTCCCATCAGGCTGCTGTTGTAGCCGAGTGAGTTTGTGTCTCCTCTCTGAAGAGCTTGACTTGCGCCTCAACTACCAATCTTGATGCTGCCTGAACAAAAAGAAATTAAATTGGAGTCCTGTTTGCTAGATACTTGAGCACTGTGCCCATCTTCTGTGCTTACGCCTCATCCTGTAAGAGTTACTGGTTGACTTGTCCTGGCGTCCATGACTGAGACTTGTACAAAGCCCATAAAATAGTTGTGATCCAGACTACCTGGGAGAGGCAGCGAGCGGCTACTCATCTGGAGGGGGTTTTTCTTTCTCTTTCCAAAGTGAAAGTTCAGTCGTTGGATTAAAGAGAAAAAGATAAATTGTCAGAGCCTTTGTAAAAGAGTCGTAAATACATCCCTTGCGGTGGTAGTTCTGCAGAGCCACCGCTACATAAGTGCATGAGAGGACATGCATAAATTCCGCTTTTGATGGATCTGAAGGCGCGCAGCATGAGTATCTCTGGTGTTAATCTCTTCTTTAACCAGTACCGAAGAGCTAAGGCCATTTTAGGGATTACTGGCACTCAAAATATTTCAACTTTTCCCTTATGTGTGCTGGTTGGAGACTCCGTTGCAGTGCCAAGCTTGTAAAGATACGTCTTAGCCGTATGGAGAAGAGTAATCCTGGTGCATCTTTAATCCTGAATTACCGCTGATAAGACAGCCTCAAACTTACACGAGGTCTGATTAACTTCACAGCGCTCGTATGAGAGCACTACGTTCCTCCCGATCCCTCTGTGCATGGAGCGATGGTGAAGCGTCAGGCCATGTGTGCTAACTACAGTGTAGGGATTTAGGAAGCGCTGGCGGGTCTGCCTGCCCTAGCACCGGAGCTGGTAGGTCTGCCAGCTACTGTATCCTGGAGGTGCTGGTGGGAATGGCTTCTCCAAGTTGCTCAAGTCTTAAGAGCTTTAAGATCCTTGGCTTAGGCTTGCTAGGTGCGTTGTGCATTGCAGATTAGGCAGCATCTTTCTCCAGACCTACTGCACGAACTCGTTTTTAATCTGGTGCGGTAATCGGCTGGCTGGAGAACATCTAGTGGTTTTTATTTTCAGACTTGTCTCTTCACTTCACCTCATTTTACACCTCTGTGGGTAGGAAATGGCTCGGTAGTCTCTCACCGCGACGTTTGGGAGTGGGATGTTGTGCCGTCTGACAGGTGTTGGTCATCTGCTTTCTGTACTCCGACGTGGGTTATTGGACACGAATGTTGGGCCTAATTAAACTATCCTGTTGAACCCCGGTAGATGAATGCCGTGTTCCTGCTGGGCTTTCCCTCGTTGTAGGCACCAGTGTGCTGAACTAAGCTTCTTATCTGCCACCTGCCTCGCTGTGTTAAGGCTATATAAATCCATCACAAAGATACAGATTCACTTTCTATAGGAGCAGAGTAGCCAAACTCTTTGGTTCAAGATATATTTAATCATATAGGCACAGGCCTCATTGCTTAAGGAGCCTAAATAAAGAACACGAAGGTGACTGTGAGGACCAAGTGCAGTGTCAGTGGCCCTTGCATCACGCCCTGGTAGCTGAGAGGATTGCTCAAGTGCAGCGAGTAATTGCTTTTGCAGTTTGTATGGCGCAGCAGAGCTTTGAGTCCTGCTTGCTGGAGTCCAGCACGGTAGATGTTCGAGCTGAAATAGCCTGAGTGATGCTAACGAGCTGTGTGTAACTTCTTGCTCACCACAGCACGGCCTTGTCTTTCTAAGAAAGAGCCCTTGCTGTGCCAGAACCTGTTCTTGAAGATGAAGGGATTTTGCTAAATGTTTTGTGTGGAATCCTCCCCTCAGTGCTGTTAGATGGACTGACGCTGGCTCGAGTTTCCGTCGGTTGGTCTGAGCCTTTCTGAACTGCCGCCCTACTTGGAGAAAATCCATGTAAACCTACTTGCTTCCCTCCATTCCTGAAGGCTTCTGCCTGCAGAAGATCTATTTGTAACCAGTTCGTGCAAGCGAGGGAAGAGCTGATGGTCTTGAGCAAGCGTGGAAATGCCGATACCTCCAAGTTACCCCTTAGTCCTATTTTCTTCTTCATGGATTTATATTGAATGCGCTGTCCCTACGTTTCTGATGCGCGTTGCTCTCTGGTTCTGTTGTCTCCAGCCATTTGAAGCGGCTGAGCGGTGCTGCGGATGACATCGATCGCTGTAAGACTTGCTCTGTCATTCATTCATTTGGCAACACAATGCGAGTTCTCGGGAGCCCATCGTAACCTGAACTGGCTGAAGCAGTGGATTATAGTAGCACAGCGTGACTGTAATTTGCGCTAAGATTTTGTTTGACCCCGACTGGCTACGTGGAGCTTTCTCTGCCGTGTCTTGGTGCCCTTTCTGCTGTCAGCAGCTGCTCGGTTTTACCCGTTTGCATGGCGTTGACGTTTATAATATGGTCAGAAAGCCACAGATTTGAACTCCGATGCTTCCCCTTTTTTATTTGTAGTCTAAACTGTGTCTAGCCCTTCCTTTATCGGTACAGGCTGTTTGTTTTCCTCGTTCCCTGACCTGAACGACATGACATATCAAGCAGTTCCTAAATGCAGGCTAGTGCGCCCGTGGAATGGGTATAGCCAGTAGTCAGCCAGCGCAGCCGTCGAAAGGAATTGCTGAGCTGGGAGGATAAATCTATTGTGCGTCTCGTGTGTTTTATGACCGTGCCGTTGCCTCATCGGCTGTGAAGGGAAGCGACGGTGAAAGGCCTGCGTGGGATTTTAGCGCTTCAGTGCTCTGCAGGAGCCTGGGTGATGCAGCAAACCTGTTAAATGAGCCTTGGATAAAATAGTGTCCGTAATAACTCCTCCTCAGTCCCCGTATCGGTGTTTAACGGGTACGAAATAAGATGGAGCAGGTGCTTAAGATCTCTTGTGTCTTCTGCTGGTACCCAAATTCGCTCTAGGGGGACGCTGGCAATTTGAGCAAGCAACCTGTTGAAGGGGTACGCACTCGCTGGGAAGTGATGGGTGAGCTTTTCTGAGAAGATAGAGGAAGAAATGCTTTGAAGTTTCTTTAAATGGAGGAAGGAAATCAGCTGA
The DNA here is from genome assembly GCA_013398225.1 of Steatornis caripensis. Taxonomy (NCBI): domain Eukaryota; kingdom Metazoa; phylum Chordata; class Aves; order Caprimulgiformes; family Steatornithidae; genus Steatornis; species Steatornis caripensis. The sequence continues at coordinate 92,903 of VZSC01000355.1, read as the reverse complement.
CATCTGGGCTCACAAATGTAGCTTTTGCAGCTTTTACTGTAACTTCATCCCTCCAGTTGATACTTACGTTGTCTTGAAATCCCGGTTGGCTTCCTCGTGGCTCAGCTCCAGCATGGATGTTGTCAGTCCTGTACCATCGTCTGGCAGAGCTGGTGAGCCACGGTTTTGGACAATGTTCCAGGGGCAATAAAACAGCAGGGCAGAGCAGAGAGAGTCAAACCAGAGCCCTCGCGTAGAACTCCATGAATTCGGTTTAATTGAGGAGATCACTCTGGCTAGTGGGGATGCGCTTGGTGTGGTGGGTCCACGTTGCCTGTGATAAATCACTAACGTTTTAATTTACACCATAAAGGCCACCTGTATTTTCACTTGTGCAGTTCCTCAGCCTCACAGGGCTCACGGTGCTCTCGAGTAGAGTCTTAACAGGGTTCAGTGCAGCCGTGTCTGCTGTAAGGGTGTCTGCTTGCTTCAGCCTGTCAGGGGGGAAATGTGGAGGGACCTTGTAGGACGTGAGGGATCTGGAGTCTGTGGAGGATGGTATGGCACTAAAGGAGCAGCTGATGGATCACGGAGAGGTTTTTGTGGGAAGTACTGCAGCTAATTCTGTTCACGATCCACGTGATGACCGTGAAGCCTTGAAATCAGCCGCGACTTCAGGGATTAAACTCAGAGCGATCCGTTCTTGCCATGCACCAGGCAAGCAGCTCTAGCTTTGCTCTTCGGGGCCTTGATTGAATTAATGTGGCGTGCTGGTGGGCAGGCTGGCTAGCAGAGCCTTGCTCTCCGAGCAGAGAAGATTTGGAAGCGTGAGAACAGCAAGTCCTCATGCCAGCGATGCCCGCCAGTCCCGTCCACGCACCTACAGACGTTGAGACGCTTCACAACAAAATAACCCTTCCCAAAAGCTGCCTTTACCGTGGGTTGGTGTTTGACTAGTGAAGCTGAAGATGGTTTTAAAAGCTGCCTTTACACCGAGGATTTACCGGAGTTAGGATTTGCAAGTCATGTCAACAATATACGGTGGGAGACGTTTTGCGTTATAACTGTGGTTTGGCTGAGCGCACTAACCGATAGCCATATCGGCCAGCATTGCCATAACATAGTTTGAAATAAGCCTCCTACACGCCACAGCAGGGGGGAAGTGACACACGAGGAGAGTCCTGAGCACTCTGCGGGGTGAAATGCATGTGGAGCAAACACGAAGGATCTCACGGAGATGTGGATCTCTGGCAGCAGAGCCAAGCTGCCAGTTCTCTTGAATGAACGGCTCCTCCGCTCCTGAGCATGCAGATGTGCAGCGGTGGTGACTCTCAGCGGCTGGATGGGTTTTTATAGGCTGAATGAAAGATAAACGTGAGTTGTGGCTGGGACCTACAAATTAGATAATGTTGATGGTGAATGAAACCTCATTTGCAGCTGTGATTCTGCCTTTGGAGAGAGTTGCGGCAGAGCAGGAAAGATCAGTAAAACCTTCACGATAAGCAGTCCTAAGCATGCAAGTATTCATGTTTTTGTTAAGCTCTTTGGCTTGTGAATGCCAGGGCTGGTGACCGGGTTAGTTGCAAAGTTGTGTTTTAATGGGGATTTAGCCGTGTGAGTCCTTAGCTGGTTCTGCAAGCTCCAACTTGTGTCCCTCTGCAGTTAGTCTCAGCCTCTTGGTGTTGCGTTCAGACATCGCAGCTGAGCTGCTGCTCCAAGTAATCTCAATGTTTTTAATCTCAGTGGGTACATAGCATGGATAGCCAAGTGTCTTCTGAGAAGATAAAGCTCCCACATGGCTTAATTTATGCTTTATGCTACCTCGATCCTCTAAGAGTAGCTGCTGACTCTCTTGCATGTCCCAGTGTGGCAAACACCAAAGACTGAGGTTTTGAGGAGACTACCTGGAGTCCTCTAAGGAAAGGTTTTATGCTCCTAGTGTCACCCATAAACGAGGGTGCTGCCTCTCGACGGACATCCTTAATCTTCTAGCTGGTGGTTTAGGAGTATAGATTTTCCCTAATCTGGCCCAACTTCCCAGAAGTATCCTCGGGGAGCCCTGAGAGGTGGTGGTTGTGTAGTTAAAACATCTTGGTTGGCTTACCCAGAGCAGGCAGCAAACCTAGTAAGGGGTTAATCTGTCCCAAACAGAAGTCTTTCAGCATGCATGTCTTAATTCTGGAGTGAGGCAACTGGTGTGTGCGTTTTCAAAGGACCGTGCAGGTCCCTTCAAATCTAGGCATGCAGCAGGCAGTCCGAACACGATCTTTGCGAGAGCATCATTAGGTAAAATGGAAGGAGGTTCAAATGCAACTAACGTGTCCCTTGCACCCTTCTCTCTCTCCGTAGGAATGCATCCTCTCCGGGATCATGTCAGTGAATGGGAAGAAAGTCCTTCACATGGATCGTAACTCTTACTACGGAGGGGAAAGCGCATCCATTACACCCCTGGAGGATGTAAGTACGGAGGTTGACACCCGTCTATTGTCCTCCCTGGGCACATAAAGGGGACTTCATTTCAAGCTATCCTAGGGGTGGATTAGAAAGAATTATTCGTAAGGGTTTCCTTTGAGTAAGAATGTTTTATGGCAGATAGCGCTTGTTTTCTGTAGCTCCCAGCCGAGATGCAAGCACGCAGCATTTGAGTGATTGTTCAGAGGTAGTCGACAGCTAGATGTTAAAACTCCGCCGCTAAATTTACTGCCGCGCTTGCCGGCAGACGTTGGCTTAACGAATGCTGTGCGCTCTCTGTGCCTTGACATTACGCTTGGTCCTTGGTCTGTGAGCCCTTGCAGATAGATCGGTGCCATCTCATTTGGTTACGGCTTGCTTGTGATTGTGTAGCCCCTAAAGCTGTTAGTGTGGCTGATGAATCGGATGTCAGGAAATAACTGCTCTCCTTACTGCTTAATTGGGTTAAATATTTATATTGGGGAATCTGATTTAAGTATATGGAGGAGCCTGCCCTCTCCTGAAGCGGGCACTTTGATCAGATTACCTTTAGCTATGTTAAACAGTATTTCGGTTCAGCAGGTCATAAATTACCAAGACTTTAAGTCTTGGAGGAAGAAAGACTGGATGAGCAGAATAATGCTGCCTGATTCTTACTGTAAGAATTTACTGGATGTGCGTTGTGTATTGCATCAAAAATCAAATTTGAGCTAAAACGCTGGCCAAGAGCTTGCTGTGAAGAGCTTATGTTCAGCTGGGGAGATGTGGGGGTGGAAAGTGTTTACATGTGTGGGAGAAATTATACCCATAGATATTTCCTCTGCTATAATAAGTTTCGTATTCTCTCCAAAGCTCTACAAAAGGTTTAATCTACCAGGAACTCCGCCAGAATCTATGGGGCGAGGAAGAGACTGGAACGTGGACCTAATTCCAAAATTCCTTATGGCTAACGGTAAGCGATACTGAGCTCCCAGATCTGCCTCGAGAGCTTAGCCTGCGTTAGGGTTTGCTGCTGTAAACAGTGACTAAACAGCCCTTCAGCTATCTATCCCTTTCGTGAACTTGTGGAAGCATTAATCAAAGAGCTGCGGAAAGCTCACTTGAGCTGATCTGCACGTGCTTATGCCGGAAGCACCGCGGCTTCTGCTCTGTGACTCGTTTGGGCTGCGGACCTTTCAAACTCAGATGATGGCTCCAGCTTGGAGCGTGTGGCAATGGCACATCTGGAAGGTTTGAACGTCCGTTTTCCAATGTCCTCTCTTAAAGGGTTTGCATTTCTAGCCAGAGCTAATGCCATGAATTTGTGTGGTGTTATTCTTCTGTGGCTTAGGAAGAAACGGTTGATTCCATGGTGGCTGTTAATCCCCTTTGTTCCTGTTTTATGGCTTGCAGACTCTGTCATGCCTTATTGATGCTACAAATCCTCATTCTTTAATCTGTGTGTTCCAGTACTGGGATGAGTCTTCTGGACCAAACCCACTATTGGTGAGGTGGTTACCAATGCAAACAAATTCAGGGGCAACTCCCTTTGCCAAATACCAGCCACTTGCTACTGGAATCTCTCGTCCCTGAAGCACGAGTGGGATAGTTGTGTTGTGTAGTGCCAGTGCTCGTGCAGTGGAATACTTGATTTGATTCCACTCAAGGTTTGGTTATTCTAGTCTCAGCTTACTCTCAGCTCGCACAGGAATCCCCATGTGCATTTCTAAGGGGCACCATCCCTCTGGGGATGTGACAGTGGGTGGGGACAGGTAAGTGAGGATATGTTGACGCTAGCTGCTTGTGAGCCAGGGGCTAATTTGTGGTAGGTCGGCTGGACAGCTAGCACGCAGACGGTGCTAGGTTTGAATCGTGAGGATGAGGAGCTGCTGTGGTCCAAACACATGACCTTGTTTGTCACGTTAAGTGTGAATGAACTACAAGGAGCAATGAGCAGCAGTGTTCTCCAGCAGATTAACGTGCTGCAGGATGGCTTTAACTCAGAGGACTGATGGAAACTGCAGGAGTGACAAGGAAGCGGTTTATTGCCTGTAAGAAAGCCTTAAACCTGCCTAATAATTGCAGTAGTGAGTATGTGCCACACCCCTTCTGTTACACAAAGGTGTAAGAGCTGTGTGGGTTGAATGTGGTGCTGCCGTTGAAGGGTTTGGAAGAACTGTCTTCCTTGCGAGAAGCGCAGTCATCTTGGTTTCTGGCTACAGACCGGCTGGTTGACTTGTGCCAAACCTCCTTTCCAGGTCAGTTGGTAAAGATGCTGCTCTACACAGAAGTCACTCGCTACTTAGACTTCAAGGTCATCGAGGGGAGCTTCGTCTACAAGGGAGGGAAGATCTACAAAGTTCCTTCCACCGAGGCAGAAGCCTTGGCATCCAGTGAGTAGTTGCACCTTGCTTTGCTTCCTCCTGAGGCTACCATCTCTAAACAAAGGCAAGACAGGTCTCTGCCACCCGCATCTCGGGATGCTCGTGTAGGAAAGGAAATCTTGATGTTCCTCATACGGTGCTCTGTGTAGACTCCATCTCGGTCACAAGCAGTGCTTAGTGTAGGATTGTTCTGCATCTCATTTGACTTCAAACACCTCGAGGAGTCTTGGACTTCCTGAGCCTTGAGTTCCCATTTTTCTTGAAGCTTTCAGATGGAGCAGGTCAAGCTGCTGGGTCTGTAGCTCACCTGGTGAGAATTTGGCAGTATTTTTCTTCTTCAAGAGGTTACGTTCGGGGCTTATGTGCCCACCTCTGCCATAAATATTTAATGTTGGGTCCTTGTTGGATGGAATTGTCTTGTGTGAAAAACGTCGCATTTGTCAGCAGGCAAATTGGAATGACTCAAATCTTAATTGTTGTCTACTTAAATTTGACTCTTCAGATAAAACTACTGATCATTCCTAAGAGTGTAGTGAAATACATTAGGAGCTGGCAGAGGGCAGTCCGTTAGCTTCAGATGCAGGATGTATATAGTAGCATCTCTGAAAAAATATCATGATAAAGTGGCTCCTGCAGATAAGGCTCCTGGTATGTATCTCGTCTGTACGTTGTAGCCTCCCTCGTGGCAGATATTCCTGTTTGTTGTGAAGTAATCGGTCGTTCCTACAGTTTGGCCATGGTGCTGTCTCTGCATTCATGTTTCAGCAAGTCCAGCCTTGCCTGTCCAATTTGTAGAAAATTAAAGCATGTAAGTGGTGCCTTGTCCAGTCTCGTGTTTGAAATGTTGATCCCCGCAGCACTTGCTGGTTCCTTGGCGAGGCTGCAGCAGAGCCCAGCACTGCTTGCTTTGACGGCGCTTTGATCGCCACGCTTTGATGATGCTAAGTCTGGTAGATGCCAAACGCAGGTCTCTGCTTAGGAAAGCTCAGGTTGGGCTTTATGCCGGCCCAGGTGGAAACTGCTGTCCAGGCTTTCCCCCAGCTGGGAGTAGCATAGAAGCTTGGTGTCGAGCCATGCCTTGAGAAAAGTTGGCTGTACCACCTCTTGAGGTCCAGTATACCGGGACAGCTGCCTGTGTGGGCTGGCATGGCAGGTGTTGGTGTCTCCTGCTTGAGCAGAGAGCCTTGGTTAGCCCTTAAGGCCAAACTCCACCTTACTGTGTGATGTTTGAAACACCGGGCAGTTCTTAGGCGCTTCTGACACTCTGAGGCAATGGAAAAGCCGTTTAGTAGCTGTGTAAGTTCTGACAAAATACTTTGTTTTCAGGCCTAATGGGCTTGTTTGAGAAACGCCGGTTCAGGAAATTCCTAGTGTACGTTGCCAACTTTGACGAGAACGACCCCCGAACTTTCGAAGGCGTCGATCCCAAGAAGACCACCATGCGCGACGTGTATAAGAAGTTTGACCTGGGGCAAGACGTTATAGACTTCACGGGCCATGCCCTTGCGCTCTACAGGACTGACGAGTAAGTGCGGGTTCAGTCGCTCCCCCAAATCAGCTGGGGTGCCGAGTGCTTACAGCGCAGCCCTTGTGCCTTGAGGCCAGGATGTCTTGTGAAGTGTTTCTGTCCCCAAGTGCTGCATGAGTCTTAAAATACTGGGCCCTCTGCTGATGGGGTATTTTAAAGTTTGTGGGTTCCTGGGGTTCACAAAGCATCTCCTTCCCGAATAAAACCCCTTGTGACACTTGGTGCTTCCAGTAGGGCACTTCTGGGAAATACTTGCCAGGAGCAGCAGGAGGGTGGGGAAGGAAACTTCGCAGGAAGTAAATGTTTTGCTCTCTGAGCGCATTCTGCTGTAAGTCTTGGTTTATGGCGTTGCAAATCACGTAACTGCCCTCTCCAGCTATCTAGATCAACCATGCCAAGAAACAATCAACAGGATTAAGCTCTACAGTGAGTCGCTGGCTAGATATGGTAAAAGCCCGTACCTTTATCCCCTCTATGGCCTTGGAGAGCTGCCCCAGGGATTTGCAAGGTGAGAACTTGGTTTGGGACTCTGGTGTTTTCTCAGCCCTGCTGTGGTACCCGGTGGGGAATCAGATGTGTGCAGTCAGTGCTCGGGCTTCCAGAACGTGATGTCGCATAGAAATACTGCGGTCGTTAATGGTTCTCTCGCTGTCTTAATCAAGAAGCGATTCCTCCATGTAAGACTGCTTCTTTCTGGGCTTGTTTACCACGATTCCTCTTGGTGATGGTAGTTCTGGGTTTGCTCAGAGATACTGTTTGCGGCATGTTGTCTATCCAAGACGTCGGATTTGCCTACCTGCTGTAGCCTGCAGCTCTTGAGCTGTAGGACTGTCCGGGTCACACCAAGCAGATTCTTTCTAGCTGGATGTAAATGCATCTCTAATTTGCTCCAAATACGAGCTGATGCCTTGCAGAAAGAATAGCAAGCAGCACCTGCCGTGTAGATGTTTAAGCGGTGTGTTTCGAACAGTTTTAAATCTAATACGGGGTTTGTCCAAGTGGAACAGAAACAAGTAGCTGGGAGGGCTGTTAAAAACCAAACGCGTGCCCGTGGAACGTGCTGAAGCGGCTTTACTCTTGCAGGCTAAGTGCGATATATGGAGGCACCTACATGCTGAACAAGCCCATTGAAGAGATTGTGATCGAAAATGGCAAAGTGGTTGGTGTGAAGTCCGAAGGGGAGGTATGGTACCTTCCAATTCTTTCCTTACTCCCCACCCCGCATCTTGCCTCGCAAAATTGAGGCTGTTGGTCATCGATTTGAACGAACGCAGCAGAAAAACCCCCACCAAAGCTCTAGGACCAAAACCGCTTGGTCAGGGCTGTTCTTCCCCGGTGCCAGGTCATGTTGGTGTTTTCATTGGGAGGTGTAGAGTACAGCAGTCCTGGAATGAAGTCTCCATGGGCTGGCAAGGTTGTCTTCTGAATAAATCAGGCTGGCTAAACCGGAAAGGAGTTGCTTGCTTGTGTCTAACCTGGGTATGGAACCAGCTCTGCCCTGATGTTAAGTATGAGCTGCTCAGACAGCTGGCACACAGCTTTGCGGCACCTTCTTCTCAACCTGGCAATATAAAACTAGTGAGAGCGCTATAAATGCGCTCCTAGCTGGAGCAGGAGCTTCGCAGGACAGTTTAGCACTTGCTGGGTGGGTAACGTGTCCCTTCTGCGCAGGGGATGACGTGTCCTGGCCAGCAGCGGAGGTGATAATCCATCCTATGGACTGATGGGTCCAAGTGCGGGCTGCCCGGAGGCTTCAGATCGGTCGAATATTAAACTATTAGCATAAAAATGAGTTCTAATGTGAACCAGTCAATACTTACCTATTTGGTTCAGCCTCGAGCACAGCAAGTTACGGTCCTAGACTGGAAGGACTGGGGTCCGTAGTGGTTAGAACTTAACTGTGTACTGAACGAAGGGGAAGATGTGATCAATCACACAGCTTTGTGTAGTCTTTTAAGAGCAATGCACTGAGATTTGGGTTGTCTGAGCTGAAGCGTGCTGCTGGCAGTGAAACAAGAAGCTGGTGCTGGAACAGCCACCTGAAATCACTCGGGCTTTTTCCCCAAAATCAGCTGGTTCCTCACCTCTGGCTGCATACACGCCTCTGTGCGACGGTCACCCAAGGTCCGTCTGTCTCTGCAGGTTGCTCGCTGCAAACAGCTCATCTGCGACCCCAGCTACGTCTCAGATCGTGTAACGAAGGTCGGCCAAGTGATTCGGGTGATCTGCATCTTGAGCCACCCGATCAAGAATACAAACGATGCCAACTCGTGCCAGATCATCATTCCACAGAATCAGGTTAACCGAAAATCAGGTGCGTGGAAAGCGGGGACTGCTGGGGCGTGCGCCGACCCCATCGCACTTGGGTTGAGGTGGAGCGGTCATTAAACGGCCTCGCGCGAAACGTGCGCTCCGATGGTCTGGTGAGGTGCGAATCAAACAGGAAAGCGTATGTCCTGCCGCTCCTGTGGCAGACATCGTGTCCTTGTCCAGAAATCCTTTAGGCCCCAGCAAGGCTGTGCTTTGGTTTAGAGCAGCGCTGTGGGAAGTGGGAGATGCTGAGGTGCTCTGTGGCTGGAAAGCTTTGTGAGGAGCCCACTGAAGGAAGTGCCCTGACCTGGGATGAGTCGGGGAGGAGCACAGGGGTGCTCTGGGAGCGGGGCGAGGGCTGTGTGCAGGAGGGGGAACGCTTCCTCGCCCTCGGACAGAGGGGTGGGCTGGCTGCTGGGGACCCTGCTGCCTTTCGGGAGCTGTCGTAGCCACAGGACACTGAATTTTGGAGAGCTCACAGGGCTGCTTGCATCCAGGCCCCTCAGCCAAGAGACCGAGAGCACGTAAGACTGCAGGGCAAGTAGGGAACTTGTTCAAGTGTGGTCTTAAACAAGACAAGGATGTACAAAGTGTCGGAGCAGGAAGAGGCGCGTGGGTGTGCAAGCTAGAGGAGGCTTTTGGGACGAGGCAGGCCTGACCCAGGCTGTTGGCTTGCCTGGCGCGTACTGACCTGGCGCTGTTGTGTGCTTCCCCAGATATCTATGTCTGCATGATCTCCTCTGCACACAACGTGGCGGCGCAGGGGAAGTACATCGCCATTGCCAGCACTACTGTGGAAACCGCGGACCCAGAGAAGGAAATCAAGCCAGCCTTGGACCTCTTGGAGCCCATTGAGCAGAAGTAAGCCCTCGACAAGCCCCCTCTCCCTCTTCTCGCCTCTCTGCTGCGAGCGCTCAGGCCGGAGGCGTGAAGGCAGAGGGGGGCTGAAGGCCATTTGGCTGCGAAGAGATGTTGAAACTCTGAATTTCCTCTGTGCCTTGACTGCGTACGCGCCAGGCAGAGCGATGCCCTTTAATCCAGCTGTTCGTGCACCCATGCTGATGCTTGGCGATGCTTTAAAACCATTCTCCAACTCTTTTTTTATTATTTCCTTCCAGGTTTGTTAGCATCAGTGACCTGTTCGCACCGACCGACTTGGGAACTGAAAGCCAGGTTAGTAAAGGGCCGAGCTCATGTTTGAGGGGGCGAGGAGAGCGGCTTGATGCTGAACGGCTGCTTCTCTTTCTAGATCTTCATTTCTCGCACCTATGACGCCACCACTCACTTTGAGACGACGTGCGATGACATCAAAGATATTTATAAGAGGATGATGGGATCAGAGTTTGACTTCGAAGAGATGAAACGCAAGAAAAATGATATCTATGGGGAGGAGGAGCAGCAGTAATGAGAATCTCTCTAATTAGGAGAAATTTAAATCGGCTAATATGAATATATAAGGAACTTAATGAACACTGTATGAAATTCAATATTGTAAGGCCTGCTTTTGTAATCCCATCTCTGAGAGATTGAAGAGTACTGCACTGGTAATGTTCCCCTTTTGGATATCATGTGTTAATTATTTCATTCTAGTAGGGCTGCTGTCCAGAATCTGGCAAATTACTGACCGATTTAATGACTAACCTCGTAAGCGAAAGGCAGACGGAACATTTCGCGTTTTGGGTTTTTTTTATTTTTTTTTTATTTTTTTTTTTTGCAGACGTAGACATTGGTGCAGATTTGAAATAACTCATTGACAGCTGTGTCTTACCTTGTATTTTTAATCATTTGTAAACATCCTTCAGAATTCTGTGCTTCTGGTGAGCTAGTAGATGTGACGGTTGTCACTCAAATCTGATATCAAGGGAAATAGAAGCTGAGCACTCCATTATTGTGGACAGCATCCCTAAAGTCTCTTCCCATCAATCTAACTCTGTGGCAAGTTGTGTTATGGACAAAGCCCACATCTATTGTAGCAGCAAATGTTGGCTTAGTTCTGGGCACAGAACTTAACCTCCACTTAAGCTTCTAAAACTGTTTACATTGGTTGGGACACAGCTGTGCCTAAGGCTCCTTTGTGTTTTAATCTTAATAAAATTGAGAGAACAAATTACAGAGCAGGCAAGATGTGGAAGTATTTTCTGTACGCTGGTGGCTTCTCGGATGGACCAAACGGCACTGCGGTATTGATATGACAGAGCCTGCGCTTCTCCTGTCTCCTGAAGGCTCCAAATGATTTCTGTACTGCGAAGTAAAGCCAAATTCTGGAAACAAGTCCTGTGCTCTGGTCTGATTCACTTCAGTTGTACGAGCAGCATCTCCCTTCTGAGATCCCTTGGATCTCTCCCCGCCAGGGTTGAAAGGGGAGCGGTGCAGAGCGTTTCCTACCAGAAAACAGGCTCAGACTTCCTTGGTTGGGCTTCCCAGCTGCAGCTGCTATCAGGGCTGCTTTTTGGCCGCAGAGAAGATGCCGCAGCGCAAGGCCTGGTGTCTCGAGCTGGGTGTAGGTGCGAGCCTGCTCGCTCCCTGCAGCCACCCTCTAGTGCCTACATCCAGAAATAGCACTTGCTTGAAGCAGCAATCGATGACTCTTGCTCTTATGGCTCCTCTGGAGGGCACTGATCTCTCTGTCTCTCTCAGTAAGAGGAGCGCTGTATCGATCCCCTGGCTTGGATCCTGCAGCCTGAAGCAATCCTGCTGTCGGGGGGCAGGAGCAGGGCTCATGTTTACACACAGTGCTGCCGAGTGCCTGAGAAAATGCCTTGGAAGGGCTTTGTCCTGCTCTCGCCTGCTGTGCTGGGCCAGGTAGAGGTGCCCTTAAAGGGTTCATCCTTCCCTTCAGCTGTAGCTGTGCCAATCTCGTGTCACTGCTGAAGAGGAACTGGGTCTTTAACTGCATCTCCTTTGCAAAGCAGTGCTGTGCTAAACCCGCCTGCAGCTGCCCCTTGCCTCCCTCCCTGGGCTTAGGGGCTTTTGGCATTTCCTCTCCCCAGGCACTGGTTCCAGGAACCACTCTTCCAGTTCAAGCCGCTGGGGCCCACTGGGTGCCTGGTGCCTGCGTTGCCAGAGTGAGGCGCGTAGCTGTGGCTGGTTGAGTTCTCCCGTGCCTTGGGCTTCCTCTCCTGAGCTGCTTCAGTGCTCAGCGTCAGCAAGCTGAGCCTTTTCAAAGGCAAGACTGACCTAATGCAGGTGGAAAATGAGCTCCTCCCCCCCACAAAATGCTGTTGTAACCTGGTTAGTCCTCTCCCTCTCGGTACAGCTCACCTGCAGCCCCCAGTCTCCACGAGCCCACCACTGTTAGAGCCAAGTGATCTTGCTTGCTTTTTCCTTCCCGGGTGAGCTTTGAAGCTGGGGGTAAGGCAGAACAAAGCTGATTTCTGACCTACAGGTGAGCTGGGAAAGCTGCTCTCCTTCCACCCCTGCTGAGCAGGAACCCCCTCTCCAGGGAGCAGCAGCACGTGCAACTTCGGCTTTAGGTTTTTATTAATCAAACTCTACACCAAGGCAGCCTGTACATAAGGTCTTGCATCCTTTTATTAAAATAAAAAACCCAGAGGACAACCTCATCCTCCACATCCAGAGGGAGGGTATCTTACAAAGGTCTTCAACACAGCATTTTCTTCCCGGCGCACGGTTGAGTTTTTTTTTCTTTTGTTCCTGGATCCTGTTGTCTGGTTATTGACAGGACTTCCGCGTGCTGGAACGCGCTCAAGTCCCAGCAGTGAAACGGTACCAAGAGGCAACAGAAGTGACTTGAAATGTAGTGTCGAGAGGCCTGCAGCACACTCACCACCACTCCGGCGATGGCCCCCAGCGCCCACGTAAAACATACGCCTGCCCCAGCCGCTAACACATGCGTCTGGTGTATGGTAGGCACAGCAACAGCTGTGTCGAAAACTATTTATTGTCATGGATGAGTATCGCTCCTAACTTTCAAGTAAACAGCTTTTTGTTTAAATTTATTTTCCTATGTCTTCCAACATCAGCTGCACTACCCACTTGAAAACACTCCAATAATTTAAAACTGTGTAACGTTAAAATAGTCTCTGTCCTATATGCAACGCGATGGCAGGGAGTAAATCCCCGGGAAGGTTTGCATTTAGCCATCTTTAAATAATTTCTATATACAGAACTAGAGCCAACCTTCCCCCGCCACCTCTCCGTGTGCAGCACCCAAAACCCACCGGGATGTAGGGGCCATCCTGCAGAGGACCAGGAAGCCCAAACCGTCGCCGCGGGGCCCGGGGAGGAGCCGTGCCGCGGCTTCGCTTCGTCACCTGCAACACAAGAGAGGCGGCACGGGTTATTGCTCCGCAACTCTCCTCGCTCCGGGCAGCGCCGACATCTCGCAGAGCTTCCCCAGGGCAAGTGCCAGCATGTTTCTTGTTGCCGGCAGTGCTGAGCACGGCTCGGCCGAGCACGGGCCCTCCCAGCTATGGCTTCATGAGTTGGCCCTGAGGGACAGCAGAGCTGGAGCAGATCCTGCAGCCGGCCCCTGGGAAAGGTCCCTGCTCTGCTGCGGGAGCAGCTGGACCCCAGCTCCCTGCCTGCCACCCCTCAGACAACGTGGGAGCAGCTCCCGGACTTTCTTAGGGGAGAAGGTGGTCAATCCTGAGCTCCTCCCTTACCAGTAGCTTCTTCTAAATGGGGCAGCCGCTTTCTGCGCCGTCCTAACAAAGGTGTTGACGTTGGCCACGAGGATTCCTTTGCTTTCGAGGACCTCCCTGCTGACGCTGGGCTTTTCTGCAAAGGAAGGAGCGGCACCGTAATTCAAAGCAGCACACGAGGTTGTTCTGAAACCTACAGAAAATATCCCCAAATCCCACTGCAGTTACTCTGTTTCGCAAACGCGAGCAGATTAACGGTGCCACTTCGCAAACAGCCTCAGCCCAGCAAGGCCAGAATTAGAGTGTGACGTAAAGCCATCCGCAGCCTCAAAAAACTGCCAAAATTTAGCAGAGCTCCAAAAATCTGTTCATTTTGCCTTTCACTGCACTGACTTGCAATGAATCAGTTCGCTCCTTGCTCGCACCTCAAATAGGTGATTCTAGCAGAAACGGGAGGAGAACGAGGTGTTTCTGGTCCCTCCTCCACTGCCTCCCACACCATCGTAAGACGCTCGTAGGGGTTGAGGGCACCAGCACAGGGCAGCGCTCAGAGCCCGTCCTTACCTGTGAGATACACAGCGAACCTGGCACTGATGTGCTGAACCTGCAGGTTCAACAAGCACTTGACGTACTCGGAGCTGGGGGACGACCTGGAGTCGCAGGCATGGTAGTGCAGCACCTCGATGAGATCGGCTCCTTGGCACGATTTGAGGATTAGGTGCTTCTTGTGGGCGCTGGTGTCCACCCTGCCGGGAGAGGGGCACGGTGAAGTGGTGAGGGGCTTCACCTCTCTCTCCCCTCCTAGGGAACGAGCAGGTATGACGGGACCTGCCTTCCCCCCCACGTGTGTTTCCTGCAGCCTCAGGGGTGCTTTTACGCTTCCTACCCTGCACTAAATGGAGAGGGCAGGAGCAAGCAAGCATCGCCGTATGGATCATGCGTGCAGCAGGAAAACAAAATGACCCCTTGCTCCAGGCAGCTCCGATAGACCGGGGCTCATGATCCCACCACAACGGCGTCAAGAGATTCTACGTTGATGGAGCACAAGGAAGAAGCTTGCCCCTCAGCGACATCCGCTGACGAGGCTTGAGTCCTCATCTCAGAGACTACGATGAAATACCCGACCCCGAGCTTCTGCGACACCGCACCTGCTCGAGGGCTGAAAACCAGGTCTTCAGAACAATTACTTTGTGCTATCACTGTAAGGGCTGAGTGCGGGGAGGCTCCCCGATTTCTCCCCATTCATTGCAGCATTTTCTGCTCAGACAGGACAGACCCATTACTAGAAGGCCGTCCTTTCTGCCTGTGGTCTGGCGCTAACAAAGGCCGGCCTGCCTGACAAAAACGTCCCTCTCCGAGTTCAAACGTGACAAAAGCAGGACATTTCAATGGATAGTATTCGCCATCTTATTGCTCTTTTTCAAACTGTATCGTTTAAACGCACGTTGTTGCAAACAACGTAAAATAAGCAGCGAATAGCAACAGGAGAAGTTCTGCTTTTCCCAGCAGGGTCTGGTTTTACACACCCCTCAAGACACCCTGGTTCCTCTCCCACGTTATTTATTCAAGAGCTCCTCATCGCTCGCCCAAATCACATGTGATGAGACAGAAAAAAACAGCAAAGAGGTGGAGGGGCAGAGAGAGGCCCAGGAAGGTACCCCAAGATCCTGGTGTGTGTGTGCAGGAGCCAGGGTGAGCTGGTGGGAAGGGAGCTCAGCTTGCAGAGGCAGCTTTCAGAGCGCACGGCTCCTCAAATGGAATTTGTGCCTTTCCTCAAGCCGCCTGCAGGCTCTAATGATCTCGGAGGGCGTCTGTGCCAAAGAGACAGGGGAACTGCCTTATGGAGATACAGCAGGGTGCAAGAAGCAGCTGCCGGAGCTCTGCCTCATCCGGGATCACGCACAAGACACAACGTTTCAGGCCATCTGACCCTCTCTGGGTCCCAGGTCCTGCTGCTCCGTCCCAGATAGGTGTGAAAAAAAAAAAGAATCTATCGCGCTTTACTTACTAGTACGCGAATGCTGACCTCCAGCAATTCCAGACTCGAGGCACATGGTCTCTCACTCATAAGAAAAGTTCTTATCTAAACCAAAATCTTTGTCTTGTAAGAGGCCAAAACCCAGCCAGAGGCACCTAACTCGCCCTGTGTCCCTGCACTGGGTGTACGAAGGGACGCCACACTCCACCACCCTGGGTGCATCCTCGCTGCGGTGACGATGACAGCAGGGACGAGGGAGCTGCCACCGCGGAGCTGTTACCTGACGTCTTTGAGCTTCTTGCTCTCCTTGTAGTGAAGGAGCCACTTCCACCTCCCACTTCTGTTCAGCTTCTCCAGCACCTTCACCACCTCGTTCAGTTGGCCTGGGGAGACAGCAAGAGCCGGAGGGTAACCCAGGGTGCAAAGGGGTGCGTGGGGGTCTCTGGCCCAACCCCTGCTCAGCGTTGGGCCACCTGAGGTTGCTCAGGGCTTTGTTCTAGGTGAGGTCTGAATATCTCCAAGGATGAAGATTCACAACCTGTCCTGGTGTTTGAACACATCTGCTGCAAATTTCCCCCCCCACCCAGTATCTAAAAGAAGTGCAACTTGTCCCCGTCACCTCTTGTCCCATCACTGCGCATCTCCAGGAGGAGCGCGGCTCCGATTCCTCTGCCACTTCCTATCAGGGAGCTAAAGACAGCAACAAGGTCTCCCCTTTGCCCTCCCTTCTCCAGGCTGAACGTCCTCGTACAAGCCCTGCTCCAGCCCCTGCCCATCTTGGTGGCCCTCGCTGTACTGTGATGTTTTTGGGAGCCCTGACCTAGACCCACAATCCAGATGGGGTCTGAGGCATCAAAGGGAGGGAAAGAACTGCTCCCATTAAAGCACGAGGAGCAGAGGACGCCAACGGGAACTTTTTGGGAGGTGTCAGCAAACCAGCGGACAAGGCCAGGAGCTGACACTGCGTGTCTGCATCCAAGCGAGAGGCCGCAGCGAGACTCACCCAGCGTTACCGTTTCCAACACCTCGTTGTCCGACACCACAAAGCCACCGGTATGAAACAGCTCCTGGTACGTGTGACTCGTTATATCTTCGGGGCTGTCCACTCCGGCGAACGCCACGTTCGGACAGTGCTTCAGCTTCAGCAAGCACGGGACCTGCTCAAGGCAGACATGCTTTTGGGCACACGTCTGTGTTTCAACAGCATTTGCACCTCTCTGCAGCTCACACCCACTCCTGGGAGTCCCGGGGAGCCCACCACGTCCTCTGTCTGCATCACCCCGATGCTCGTGTCTCCATAGCCCAACCCCAAAGCCGTGGATGGCGATATGGGGAGCCACCGGTGGCTCAGTCTGCTGCAGTATTCACCGGAACCCAAGAGGGAAAGCCTGGCTGAACTGCTCTGTTAAACAAGGTAAGCCCAGCCCGACTCCTTTGAGCTGGGCTACTCCAAGTGATGTTATTCAGCGATCACAAACGGAGACAGAAGAAAAGCAGAACTGACAGGCTTCCTATTTTTGAGATACTTCGTTTTTCACGGCTCTTCATGAAGCACTGTTCTTCCAGCAGAGAGAGCAGTGTATCCGCAGAGACTGACAAATCTACAGCTATATATACTGTAAAATTTAAAAAGACCTTTAAAATGGATCCCGATATTCAAAAATGGTGCTGGCAGATAAAAAGGACAGACTCAGGCCTTACGTTGTGGATGTGCGAGGAAATGTCCTCGTTCCTGATGATGACAAGCAGCCTGTTGGTGTCCGGGTGTTTGGCTTTGCAGAAGCTCTGAGGTTCGACCTCCACGCGGCCGTCTGTCTTCAGCAAGCTCTGAAAGGGAAATCATTGCAGCAAGTAAGAAGGTTTGTACGGAGACTATCTTCACAATAGTGGTGCCACGCTCCCGGCACATGTGTGCTGGGGAGATGAGGGAGGAGCATGGCAGCAACCCCAACCAGGCACCCTGGTGCCAAGGGCTGCCTACGGTGTTCGTCTGTCAAAAGCACAGCGTGCTCCAGGCCGGGGCTCCAGCTACAGAACCCCAGCACGGCAGGGGCTGGCAGGGCCCTCTGGAGATCCCCCAGTCCAACCCCCCCCCCGCTAAAGCAGGTGTCCCCAGCGCAGGGGGCACAGGGACGCGTCCAGGCGGGGTTGAATCTCTCCACAGAAGGAGACTCCACAGCCTCTCTGGGCAGCCTGGGCCAGGGCTCGGGCACCCTCACGGCAAACAAGTTCTTCCTCACGTTCAGGGGGAACTGCCCGTGCTCCAGTTCGTGCCCAGTGCCCCTCGTCCTGGCGCTGGGCACCGCTGAAAAGAGCCTGGCCCCGTCCCCTGGACACCTGCCCTTTAGATATCGATGAGCACTGATGAGATCCCCTCCCAGCCTTCTCTTCTCCAGGCTGAACAGCCCCAGGGCTCTCAGCCTCTCCTCACAGCACACATGCTCCACTCCCCTCACCATGCTCGCTGCTCTCCTCTCTGCAGTCATTCCCCATCTCTCCTGAACTGGGGAGCCCAGCACTGGCACCAGCGCTGCAGATGTGCCCTCCCCAGGGCAGAGCGGAGGGGCAGGATCCCCTCCCTCCACTGCTGCCCACGCTCTCCTCAATCCTTTCCAAAAAGGAAAGTTTTCTTCACAGAAAGGGTTGTCAAGCATTGGACCGGGCTGCCCAGGGAAGTGTGGGGTCACTGTCCCTGGAGGGATTTAGAAGCCATGTAGACGTGGTGCTCAGGGACATGGCTTGGCAGTGCTGGGTTAACGGTTGGACTCAGTGATCTTAAAAAGTCTTGTCCAGCCTAAAATATTCTATGATTCTAATTTCTGGTGGTGGGAGCCGAGATGAAATTGCAGAGGCTCAACAGAACCAAATGCTAGCTGTGCCGGGCTGAGCAAGCTTGCCCTGCGCCTGCTCCCACTGCCCTTGGCCCTCACCCCAGGGCCACCCGTCCCCGTCCAAGTTGGCAGGACCAGCCATTACCTTCACTCTTCCAAAGAAAGGGTCGTTGCCAGTCTCCACCAGGTAGAACATGCCAGCACGGCCGCAGGCCTCTCTGGCCATGCTGCGCAGGTGGAAACACAGCGTGCTGCACAGGTCTGTGATCACCTCCTCGAAGGCGGCCGCCCTCCCCGGGAGGGACGCGCAGGTCCACTCGCTCGTGGCCTCCCCACGTGCTGGGACCGGCCCTCCGCCCTCGCTCCCCGCATCAGCCCTGCTCAGCATCACCCTGTTGAACTCAGCGTACTCGTCGAGGATGACGGAGATGTCCCCCTGCAAGTCCTTTAGCTTATTACTGTATTTAAGCTTGTTGAGGTGGAAGGGATCTGTGTGGCCCTGGCTCATGGTTTGGGATCTGGTCCTGGTCCTCTTGTCACAGAGGGTGTCCTGCCACAGGGTACATGGGTCCCCATGCCAGCCACTTTGCCGGTGCCAGCCGAGCCCGCTCGGCCACGTCTCCGAGGGCAGGATCGTCACCTGCAAAGGGCTCCTGCTCCGCGGGGAGAGTGGGACCGGAGCTTCTTGCACAGGCAATGTCTCAGACATCATCTGAGGAGAAAAGTCTTTTGGAAAGATGCTTTTGGAGGTAGAAAAGTGTGGTTTCCCGCTCCTTAGGATTTGTTTTAGCTTATAATGGAAACTGAGACACTCCATGTCCAAAGTGTGCTGGGTGATTTCCTCAAAATCCCTCCACGTGCCCATCAGTGACCTTAACAAAGGAGACTGCCCCACACAGTGGCGGCACCTCTTCGAAGGCTGCAAATTTCCTATCCTCTCCTGGCATTTTTTGGTGACCATGAAGTTCTGGTAGTCCTTGGCGATCCCCTGGCTGTCCCTAATATTGACGTACGGTGGAATGTGCCCACTGTTGGATTCCCCTGGGCCAACAGGCCAGCCGCGCTCAGCCCCTTGCGGGGAGCAGCCCCCGTCCTTGCTGTGCCCCTCTGTGTGCACCAAGCTCACGGAGGAGGACTCGCAGTTAGTCCTTGTGCCTGCAGCATCCACGGTTCTCGTGCTGTAAGAACCCCTGGCTGTAAGCAGGGACCGTGAAGTCCCCCCAAAACACTCCTGGTCTGAGTCGCCGGAGAAAGACTCAAACACATCTTCAAAGGTCAAGCCCGTGTGTCTGTCTTTGCTGGGGAGCTGCTTTGCCACGTCCGAAATATCCTCAGCGTCACTAAGCTCCAGGCTTTCTCCAGAGAGCCCCCTGTGCGCATGTGACAGCAACATCGGTAAGGGGAGAGCGGAGATTTCTCCTTCTCCCACCTCCATGCTGACACGGTGCAGATCAGCAAACGCGTCGGATCCCTCGGCCTCGTGCTCGCCCTGGTTGCAGACAGACTGGAGCGTGCGCAGTGGCACAAACAGCTCCCCTGCTGAAAAAGACGCAGGACTGGCAAGAGGGACACTGCTTCCTCCTTCCAAATCCTCAGGCAGGATGAGTTCCTTCTTGTGGCTCCCTACCGCATCTGCTGCTCGGCTCCCAGGGCTGGCACACCTGGGACAGGTGTCCATGCAGCAGGACCACGGGGCACCGTCTGGAGCCGGACTTGTGCCAGGAAAGAGCGTCTTGGCGTGCACACTGAGGACTGAGTCCAGCTCGGCGCTGTGCAGACCTGTCTTGTGACCACGCAGAGGAGAAGGAGGCATTGATCCCGGATCACCTAGCACAAGCACATCCGCGGGGGAGCTCTCCGCATAGCACAGACCTGCATCTTTTTTCACCTTTTCTGCACATCTGGGCTTTAAGGAGCCATCCAGGCTCTCAGCAGCCACACTCACTTCTGCAGCACCTACTTGCTCGCAGGACTTCCCACGCTGGACTGGTGCCTGCTCTAACAAGTGGTGGGGGGGATCTGTGTCTCTGCCACAGGGGAGAACGTCCTGCTGAGGAGGAGAACCAGGAGCTGAGCCTCTCTGAGTAGGTCGGGACAGGCTGTTTGGGGAGCTCTGCTGCTGCCCGGGGTGCTCCTTCAAGGCAGACATCCCCTCTCTCTCCGACGAGGAGGGCTCTGATTC
The DNA here is from genome assembly GCA_013398225.1 of Steatornis caripensis. Taxonomy (NCBI): domain Eukaryota; kingdom Metazoa; phylum Chordata; class Aves; order Caprimulgiformes; family Steatornithidae; genus Steatornis; species Steatornis caripensis. The sequence goes on along the minus strand of VZSC01000355.1, from coordinate 72,677 downwards.
CAGAAGGTGATGAGGAGAGGTCTCTGGCTCCTGGGGTGCATTACCCACCATCACTGTGTTCGTTTTGTCACTCCCGGGGGACTTCTCTGCACCGAGGTACACACCACTGCTCTCCTCAGCTTCAGAGTCACCTGCTGAGGCTGTACAGCTGATGGTGAAGCCACGGCCATCATCTGCTGCCAAGGACTCACCCAGCACATCTGTGCGGTTGGCAGAAGGGCTACTGTGCTGTCCTTCCACCAAAACTTTGCTCCCTTCTTGATTTGATTCACCAGCGCTCAGCAAAGTGAGGTCAGCACAAACGTCACCTCCACACCTTTGGGAAAGGCAGCTGCTTCCTCCCAGGTCGCTCTGCGATGGAGACTGGATGCTTGCCATGGCCTCCTGCTTCTCTGGAGCAGCTCCAGGATCTGTTGCTCCATCAAGAGATGTCAGGCAGACAGAGCCGGAGTCAGGGGACAAGGTTAGTGACAGTCCCTGGCTGCGCGGTGACTCGAGGCCAGCTGTGCCAGCAGCTTTGCTCCCAGCAGGCGCCCACCCTTCTGCAGAGGGCGCACAATCCTTGTCTTTCTGCTCCAAGACATCCCTGAGCATCTCTCCAGCAGGTCCCAAGTCGCCTGTGATGCTGTCTGGCTGTGCCCCACAGACAAGGCTGGGATCAGATGGTAACGGCAGCACCAACCCACGGGGAGACCCCACATCAGCTGTGCTGGCTGCGTGTGCCAAACCAACACCGCTTGTCTCTGCATCTGGGGTGGCCAGAGCCTCCCAGGGCTCTTGCAGCATGTCCAGGCTTGGTGCCATCTCACCAGGAAGCCCTTGAGGGCCAGTCTCGGTCCCAGTACCATCTGACATCACTGGCATTGATCTGCCTGGGCAGGGGGACGCTAAGGCAGCAGGGCTGGGCACAGGGCCCTCTCCAGGAACACCAAAGTCCTTCGGACATGCTGAGTTCACTGGCTTCTGCTCGCTGCGTTCATGCTCCACGTCAGCATCACGGCTTTCAGAAAATGCTAAATCAACAGGTCCCAGGACTATGCTTTCGTATTCAGAATCCTCTTTCTCTTTTTTTCCTTCCTCCACCTCTTCCTCCTCTTTTTCAGGACGTGCAAAGGGACCTTGTGATTCTCTCCCTTCCCCACTGGCTCCATCGGGCTTTGCACTTTTGGGACGTGCTTCTAGGGGCATCAAATCACAGGAACGTTGCGGTCCGTCCCTGGTGGCCCAGCTGCCGTCCTCAACCTCTGTACAGTGCCCAGCGTCTCCCATGCTCTCCCCGTCCTCAGGAGGGCCAGGGCCACCCCCTGACCCTGCTGCCCACCCGCTCTTCTGCTGCTCTCCATGTCCGCACAGTGCACTCAGTGCATTGCTCCAGGGAGCTGTGCTGGAATTTACGGCTTGGCTGCATGGGTTTTCCCTGCCCAGTGCAGCTGAGGGCTTGCCGGCATTGCCAAGTTCATCGGAAGGGCTGGAGGGGATCGTAGTGTCTTGCAGTCCCTCCTTGGGCGGCTCCTCCTGAAACAACACAATTCAGAGGTTAATCTTCAAGAGAGGCGAATGCAGGAGGACACGGATGTTTCAAATGCTCAAACTTTGTGAGTACAACCATCCNCTGGGCAGCCTGGGCCAGGGCTCGGGCACCCTCACGGCAAACAAGTTCTTCCTCACGTTCAGGGGGAACTGCCCGTGCTCCAGTTCGTGCCCAGTGCCCCTCGTCCTGGCGCTGGGCACCGCTGAAAAGAGCCTGGCCCCGTCCCCTGGACACCTGCCCTTTAGATATCGATGAGCACTGATGAGATCCCCTCCCAGCCTTCTCTTCTCCAGGCTGAACAGCCCCAGGGCTCTCAGCCTCTCCTCACAGCACACATGCTCCACTCCCCTCACCATGCTCGCTGCTCTCCTCTCTGCAGTCATTCCCCATCTCTCCTGAACTGGGGAGCCCAGCACTGGCACCAGCGCTGCAGATGTGCCCTCCCCAGGGCAGAGCGGAGGGGCAGGATCCCCTCCCTCCACTGCTGCCCACGCTCTCCTCAATCCTTTCCAAAAAGGAAAGTTTTCTTCACAGAAAGGGTTGTCAAGCATTGGACCGGGCTGCCCAGGGAAGTGTGGGGTCACTGTCCCTGGAGGGATTTAGAAGCCATGTAGACGTGGTGCTCAGGGACATGGCTTGGCAGTGCTGGGTTAACGGTTGGACTCAGTGATCTTAAAAAGTCTTGTCCAGCCTAAAATATTCTATGATTCTAATTTCTGGTGGTGGGAGCCGAGATGAAATTGCAGAGGCTCAACAGAACCAAATGCTAGCTGTGCCGGGCTGAGCAAGCTTGCCCTGCGCCTGCTCCCACTGCCCTTGGCCCTCACCCCAGGGCCACCCGTCCCCGTCCAAGTTGGCAGGACCAGCCATTACCTTCACTCTTCCAAAGAAAGGGTCGTTGCCAGTCTCCACCAGGTAGAACATGCCAGCACGGCCGCAGGCCTCTCTGGCCATGCTGCGCAGGTGGAAACACAGCGTGCTGCACAGGTCTGTGATCACCTCCTCGAAGGCGGCCGCCCTCCCCGGGAGGGACGCGCAGGTCCACTCGCTCGTGGCCTCCCCACGTGCTGGGACCGGCCCTCCGCCCTCGCTCCCCGCATCAGCCCTGCTCAGCATCACCCTGTTGAACTCAGCGTACTCGTCGAGGATGACGGAGATGTCCCCCTGCAAGTCCTTTAGCTTATTACTGTATTTAAGCTTGTTGAGGTGGAAGGGATCTGTGTGGCCCTGGCTCATGGTTTGGGATCTGGTCCTGGTCCTCTTGTCACAGAGGGTGTCCTGCCACAGGGTACATGGGTCCCCATGCCAGCCACTTTGCCGGTGCCAGCCGAGCCCGCTCGGCCACGTCTCCGAGGGCAGGATCGTCACCTGCAAAGGGCTCCTGCTCCGCGGGGAGAGTGGGACCGGAGCTTCTTGCACAGGCAATGTCTCAGACATCATCTGAGGAGAAAAGTCTTTTGGAAAGATGCTTTTGGAGGTAGAAAAGTGTGGTTTCCCGCTCCTTAGGATTTGTTTTAGCTTATAATGGAAACTGAGACACTCCATGTCCAAAGTGTGCTGGGTGATTTCCTCAAAATCCCTCCACGTGCCCATCAGTGACCTTAACAAAGGAGACTGCCCCACACAGTGGCGGCACCTCTTCGAAGGCTGCAAATTTCCTATCCTCTCCTGGCATTTTTTGGTGACCATGAAGTTCTGGTAGTCCTTGGCGATCCCCTGGCTGTCCCTAATATTGACGTACGGTGGAATGTGCCCACTGTTGGATTCCCCTGGGCCAACAGGCCAGCCGCGCTCAGCCCCTTGCGGGGAGCAGCCCCCGTCCTTGCTGTGCCCCTCTGTGTGCACCAAGCTCACGGAGGAGGACTCGCAGTTAGTCCTTGTGCCTGCAGCATCCACGGTTCTCGTGCTGTAAGAACCCCTGGCTGTAAGCAGGGACCGTGAAGTCCCCCCAAAACACTCCTGGTCTGAGTCGCCGGAGAAAGACTCAAACACATCTTCAAAGGTCAAGCCCGTGTGTCTGTCTTTGCTGGGGAGCTGCTTTGCCACGTCCGAAATATCCTCAGCGTCACTAAGCTCCAGGCTTTCTCCAGAGAGCCCCCTGTGCGCATGTGACAGCAACATCGGTAAGGGGAGAGCGGAGATTTCTCCTTCTCCCACCTCCATGCTGACACGGTGCAGATCAGCAAACGCGTCGGATCCCTCGGCCTCGTGCTCGCCCTGGTTGCAGACAGACTGGAGCGTGCGCAGTGGCACAAACAGCTCCCCTGCTGAAAAAGACGCAGGACTGGCAAGAGGGACACTGCTTCCTCCTTCCAAATCCTCAGGCAGGATGAGTTCCTTCTTGTGGCTCCCTACCGCATCTGCTGCTCGGCTCCCAGGGCTGGCACACCTGGGACAGGTGTCCATGCAGCAGGACCACGGGGCACCGTCTGGAGCCGGACTTGTGCCAGGAAAGAGCGTCTTGGCGTGCACACTGAGGACTGAGTCCAGCTCGGCGCTGTGCAGACCTGTCTTGTGACCATGCAGAGGAGAAGGAGGCATTGATCCCGGATCACCTAGCACAAGCACATCCGCGGGGGAGCTCTCCGCATAGCACAGACCTGCATCTTTTTTCACCTTTTCTGCACATCTGGGCTTTAAGGAGCCATCCAGGCTCTCAGCAGCCACACTCACTTCTGCAGCACCTACTTGCTCGCAGGACTTCCCACGCTGGACTGGTGCCTGCTCTAACAAGTGGTGGGGGGGATCTGTGTCTCTGCCACAGGGGAGAACGTCCTGCTGAGGAGGAGAACCAGGAGCTGAGCCTCTCTGAGTAGGTCGGGACAGGCTGTTTGGGGAGCTCTGCTGCTGCCCGGGGTGCTCCTTCAAGGCAGACATCCCCTCTCTCTCCGAGGAGGAGGGCTCTGATTCCAGAAGGTGATGAGGAGAGGTCTCTGGCTCCTGGGGTGCATTAGCCACCATCACTGTGTTCGTTTTGTCACTCCCGGGGGACTTCTCTGCACCGAGGTACACACCACTGCTCTCCTCAGCTTCAGAGTCACCTGCTGAGGCTGTACAGCTGATGGTGAAGCCACGGCCATCATCTGCTGCCAAGGACTCACCCAGCACATCTGTGCGGTTGGCAGAAGGGCTACTGTGCTGTCCTTCCACCAAAACTTTGCTCCCTTCTTGATTTGATTCACCAGCGCTCAGCAAAGTGAGGTCAGCACAAACGTCACCTCCACACCTTTGGGAAAGGCAGCTGCTTCCTCCCAGGTCGCTCTGCGATGGAGACTGGATGCTTGCCATGGCCTCCTGCTTCTCTGGAGCAGCTCCAGGATCTGTTGCTCCATCAAGAGATGTCAGGCAGACAGAGCCGGAGTCAGGGGACAAGGTTAGTGACAGTCCCTGGCTGCGCGGTGACTCGAGGCCAGCTGTGCCAGCAGCTTTGCTCCCAGCAGGCGCCCACCCTTCTGCAGAGGGCGCACAATCCTTGTCTTTCTGCTCCAAGACATCCCTGAGCATCTCTCCAGCAGGTCCCAAGTCGCCTGTGATGCTGTCTGGCTGTGCCCCACAGACAAGGCTGGGATCAGATGGTAACGGCAGCACCAACCCATGGGGAGACCCCACATCAGCTGTGCTGGCTGCGTGTGCCAAACCAACACCGCTTGTCTCTGCATCTGGGGTGGCCAGAGCCTCCCAGGGCTCTTGCAGCATGTCCAGGCTTGGTGCCATCTCACCAGGAAGCCCTTGAGGGCCAGTCTCGGTCCCAGTACCATCTGACATCACTGGCATTGATCTGCCTGGGCAGGGGGACGCTAAGGCAGCAGGGCTGGGCACAGGGCCCTCTCCAGGAACACCAAAGTCCTTCGGACATGCTGAGTTCACTGGCTTCTGCTCGCTGCGTTCATGCTCCACGTCAGCATCACGGCTTTCAGAAAATGCTAAATCAACAGGTCCCAGGACTATGCTTTCGTATTCAGAATCCTCTTTCTCTTTTTTTCCTTCCTCCACCTCTTCCTCCTCTTTTTCAGGACGTGCAAAGGGACCTTGTGATTCTCTCCCTTCCCCACTGGCTCCATCGGGCTTTGCACTTTTGGGACGTGCTTCTAGGGGCATCAAATCACAGGAACGTTGCGGTCCGTCCCTGGTGGCCCAGCTGCCGTCCTCAACCTCTGTACAGTGCCCAGCGTCTCCCATGCTCTCCCCGTCCTCAGGAGGGCCAGGGCCACCCCCTGACCCTGCTGCCCACCCGCTCTTCTGCTGCTCTCCATGTCCGCACAGTGCACTCAGTGCATTGCTCCAGGGAGCTGTGCTGGAATTTACGGCTTGGCTGCATGGGTTTTCCCTGCCCAGTGCAGCTGAGGGCTTGCCGGCATTGCCAAGTTCATCGGAAGGGCTGGAGGGGATCGTAGTGTCTTGCAGTCCCTCCTTGGGCGGCTCCTCCTGAAACAACACAATTCAGAGGTTAATCTTCAAGAGAGGCGAATGCAGGAGGACACGGATGTTTCAAATGCTCAAACTTTGTGAGTACAACCATCCCAGCAGCAAATGGGGACATTAGTTTGTCTCTACAATAAGTCCAGCTTGAATCCTTACCCCACGTGAGCCACTACCATCCCCACTGCAGCTGGCAAGCAGAGTCCCACAGACAGCCAGGGAAAGGGTTTGAAACTTTTTATCTGCTTTACACCATGAACCAGCTTAAAAATAAGCCAAACTGTGCAGGGGCCATCAGCCAGTGCCCAGAGGTAATGTATGTAGCAGCACCCTCTTATCTCTACCTAGTTTATCTGTCCAAGCAACCTATAGGGACGCTATGGACAGCGATCCCACATTTCCTCCCAAAATACTTCATTTCCTCCCAAAATACTTCAGCCTGCTCCACAGCACTAAACCCAGGTGGTAAAAAACACTGGGATATTTTTTCCTTCGTGCAAAACAGCTGCAGCCCTGCGGCAGCTGCCCGTTTGTTCAGAGTGGAAGTTTTAAAGGAATTATTTTAACTCAGACTTGAAAAATGTCATCAGACACCCATGCTTTAGTTTTACCCAAGTACCTCCGCTCCTGACCACCTGTAAACTGTGGAAACTATAAAAAATAATTTTAAAACCCCTTCCCAGAACGGAATATTAACTAACTTCGCCAGCAGGGTGAGGGAAACGTTGCAAAGCACTGCACTGCCATCTGTGTGGGGGTAAACCTCTCCAAGCCAGCAAACCTCAGCTGTCCCAAACTAGCGGAGGAAAGGCTGTGCCGTGTCCCCTGACACGTCTGGGCTGCTGCGACCACGGGCAGACACATGCAGCTGCCCGCAGGAGACAGGAAGGCTTTTGAGTCCCAGTCCGGGGTGTTTGTGGTTCCTCTCCTCCTACAGTTAAGCACAGGTCTGAGAACTCGTCTGAGCTCATACAGCTCGCAGCTGAACCCAGGGACAGGCGCCGAGCTCAACCCTGTAATTGCTCTAGTTCTTCGGGATTCCTCCCCCTTGAAGAGCACCCATGTCGAGGCCCTGCTCCCTTGGACAGGGATAGATACAGCTTATGCTAGAGCCCAACGATGGCAGCTCAGCCCAAGAGGATATCCAAACCCAGACTGAGTCCTGAAAGCTTCTTTTTTATGGTACTTTGAGCATGTCTGCATGGCAGCCACTTGGGGCAGCTAAATGCTGGGGAACGTTGCACTGTCCTGCTTCCTGGCTCTAAGAGAGCCCACAATCATGTCTGCTCCACCCCTCTCAGAAGAGCCTACTCCTACAAGCACAAACTGCATTGTGTGCCCTGTAGACTTGTATCACCTAAACCCCAAGCTCTTACCGCAGTCATGGTTGAGACGTCATGCGCACGCTCCTCAGGAACCACCACCGGCTGCCCATCCTTCACAGCCAGGCTCCCATCAGCATGTTCAGTGAGAGAAAGGCTCTCAGGACAGCTTGTGGAGGAAGGCTCCTCCTCCCCACAGGACAGCTCCCCTGAAGAAGACGATACCGTACTATTGACAACACCAGGAGTCCCATCAGCATCAGTCTGAGAGTCTGCAGGGCTCTCCTCTGGGCAGAAAGGTCCCTGGCAATGAGTGCTGCAATCCAGAGAGCTGCTGGGAGTCTGGTCAGGGTCTGACCGAGAGTCTGCGGGGCATGTCTCCAACCCAAACCAGTCCTCACCATCATCACTCAGCTCATGAAAGTCCCCAGTGCTGTTTATTGAGACGTACTTCTCGGGGTTGCTGTGCTCCACCACCTTCCTCGTGCTGCTCAGGAGTTTGCTGGGTTTGCGGTAGAAGAGAGCCACCCACATATGAAGTATCAGCTTCATCTCTTCCACATCATCAGGCAGATCAGTGTCCCAGGGCCTGGAAGGAAAAGCAAACACAGCCTAAAACGCCTTCATCCTCCCTCCGGTTGACTAGCGCAAGGTAACTCATCTCCTGGTTCCCCACGGTGCTAAGCCCCTGGGCAGGGGGGCTGCAAATGCTGAGCTGCAGTCACGGATCGCTCGATGCAGTTTCCAGCTTGGTGAAAAAAAAGAGACACTCACGGCTGCAAAGGAGGACTTCTGTTCGTGGCTCTAGGTACCAACTGTAGCTGCAGAGCCATGGGAATCACAGAATGGTTTGGGTTGGAAGGGACCTTAAAGATCATCGAGTTCCAACCCCCCTGCCACGGGCGGGGACCCCTCCCACCAGACCAGGCTGCTCAAAGTCCCGTCCAACCTGGCCTTGAACACTTCCAATGATGGGGCATCACAGCTTCTCTGGGCAACCTGTGCCAGTGCGTCAACACCCTCAGCATAAAACATTTCTTATGCCCCATCTAAACCTTTCCTCTCTCAGTTTAAAACCACTGCCCCTTGTTCTGTCGCTACAGGCCGTGTTGAAAAGTCTCTCTCTGTCTTTCCTATAAGCCCCCTTTATATACTGAACGGCCACAGTAAAGTCTCCCCAGAGCCTTCCCTTCTCCAGGCTGAACAACCCCAACTCTCTCAGCCTGCCTTCATAGGAGAGCTGCTCCAGCCCCCTGATCATCTTTGTGGCCTCCTCTGGACTTGCTCTAACAGGTCCACGTCTCCCCTATGCTGATGACCCCAGAGCTGGACGCAGCACTGCAGGGGGGGTCTCACGAGAGCGGAGCAGAGGGCCAGAATCGCCTCTCTTGACCTGCTGGCCACGCTTCTTTTGATGCAGGCCAGGATGTGATTGGCTTTCTGGGCTGCAAGAGCGCATTGCCGGCTCATGTCCAACTTCTTACCCACCAGTATCCCTAAGTCCTTCTCCGCAGGGAAGACACACCTGCTTTAACACAGCAAAACTGGGCATGTGAGCACGGGGAAAAAGGCAATTATTATGCAAAGCAAAAAAGAGCAAAGAAAGCCCCTTCCAAAAGCGCTCCAGACATCCAGCAAGAAATGTCCCCTGCAGATGGCCTTTCAGACTGACTTACCCGTGCAGGGCGCGGAGGATGGTTTTCTCCAGGGCATCGTTGGTGTACCTGCTGTCCAAACTGAAGAGATACTCCGCCTCCCAATGGCACGTCACCTTCACGGACTCGCCACAGATGTTCACTGTGTGGGATTTGGTGAAGCCCTCCTTCAACCTGGGGGAGAGCAGGCTGCTCCTGCGCCTCATCATCACAGCCTCGAAGGGTCTCTCGTGGTGGCTGCTGTTCTGCTGGTGGCGGAAAGGCAGGACTTTCCCAACCAGGGGTCCTGCTCGGGTGTTCCTGGTCCCGTTTCTGGAGGGTGCTGGTCCGGGGTACGGGGCACCTCTAGGATACATGTGTTTCTTCGAGTGCTCAGGCATCTGCGAGGCATACGAGTGCTCGGCAGAGATGAAGGAGTGCTTGTTCAGCTCGGCAGCTTCTTGAGTCTCTCTTGGAGGCAACGCATGAGGTTTTGCAGGGCTGGGGCTCGCACCGTTCTTCGTGCTGAGAATCCCAGGGCTTTTCTTCCTGGGAGCAGAGGCCACATCATTTAAGTCTTTTTTTTCAGCAGGAAGAAGATTCTGGTTCTCTAATGCTTTGCTAGGAGAGGTGGCTCCCTTTGCAAGCTTGTCTGTCCTGTGGTATTCATGGTCGGAAGCAACACGCAGGGATTTGTGCTTGCGACGACTCTGCTGCTCCTTTGCAGAGTCAGCGGAGGGGCTGCAGGACACACCGATCATCCCGCTGGCCCTGGGGATAGATGAAGGAATACAAGAACCCAGAGCCAGATCAGCCAGCAAGTTCAAGGCGTGGGACTCGTAGTTGTTCCCCTTCAGATCGAAACTGAGATCAGCAACTCCGCCTGGGTAAATCTCACTCCTTCGGCTCTTCGCTCCGGGGCACTGGGAAGAAACTTTGCTAGGGAGGGCAGACACTGGTTCCTTCCACTCTGCATAAGAAAAAGTCAGAGAATAAACGAAGGCCACACAGCTCTGCCTCCAGGAGGGGTTCAAAGCAGGCTTTCAGTTTGGCAGGAAAAAGGTGTGTCTCCAACATGGAATTTGCACACTTAAAAAAAGAAACACCTCCATGATTATGCTACAAAACCAGCTCTGTGGTTGCTACAAAAGGATCCGGAGTCAGGATCCAAGCGACTTCAGGAAACGGGCTCATTCTCAGAAATAAAAGGCACGGGATCCAGAGTGAACAAAATTTCTCTTGGCCTCTGTGCACAGGATAGTTTGGCCATGTAAATGCAACCTGAAATATTTCAGGTGTTTCCTTAACCCTTTTTATTCTGCTTTGAATTTTCTTCTTGTTTGAGCATTTGCAATTTTCTCAGGTAAACCTTGTGCTTTCAAATAATCCACAGTTACAAAAAAACCCTGTCTAAAACACAGAAAAAAGCCACCCTGCCCTCATGCTTCCCACTGCAGAACGTCTCAAGAGCATGACCTGCCCCTGAGCTGTGACTCAGGGCATGCACAGAAACCCGGGCGCTCCCAAAGGCAGCCAGAGCACGGCAAATAAGCGTTCGTTTAGTTTTCAGCATTAAAAGTGCCCCTCGCTGTGGCTCTAGGCCTATGTTCGTAGAAACAGTGTGAGGACATTAAACAAGGTTAATGCCTTCTGCTAAAAAACAGCACAAAAATCTCTCTTCAAGTAAAACTTCATTAAATCACATCTGTGCTAAAGTCCTATGTGTTACATTTAATTTCCTTGAGAACTGTGTAGTAAGACATATAAATCGAGTATTTCTCACTGCTAAACGCTCTTATTTTGCATTTTTGGCAGATCCCGGCATTCAGCAGAATCAATCTGGCACCTCGCCCGTGCGAGGTGCGCTCCGGGAACCCCCACGTGACACGGGCAACGAGGGGTGGCGTCTGATACACGGACACTGATGAAAAGCGCCACGTTTCAGGAACACGCGGCAATAAAACACCAAGAAGAATGGATAAACTGAGCTGAGGTGGCTAAGCCAGTCTTCAAAACCTCCACCTCCCCAAGGAAGGGGAAAAAGAAAGACCAGAGACAGATCCGGAAAAGCACATCAAAGCACAAGTGTGAGAAAACATGACAAATTAACAGAAAATGACTCCTCCGTTCCATCATTTGTTTTGGCACCGCAGTACTGGTTCTCGGTTTAACAGCAGGCTCCTGGCCAGCACCTGCAGACACTCAGGGGCTGTCCACGCCGCCTCTTAAATCTGCCGCAGTCTGTCTGCGAAGGCTGCGACAATTTGACTCTTTTTGAGACTGGATTTACAACATAACGGACTAAAAAAATCTAGGCAGACACTGGCTACGAGGTCTTAACGCTCTCTCCACGAGCTGCCTCAACACAGTTTCGGAGCTCCGCAGCCAAAAATCAGGCCTTTTAAACTATCCCAGCAGTTTGCCAAGGTTGCAGACTGAGGGCTTAGGAAAGGACTCGGAAGAAACCCCGTGTGGTTTGGACACCCTGTAACGGTGATTTTCACAGCCGCCTGCGTAATTTACACCACGAGCGCGTAACCGGGAGCCTGCAGGCACAGGGAGCGCAGCAGCACTCAGACCCCAATCCAGACCCCCAGCACCAAATGTTTTAAGGCCGTTTGGTTGCTGCCGAACGTGCTGTTGCTACCATCTGGCCATGACCTGACCGTGCTGTTTGATGGCTCAGCTTTTAAAGGAAAGGTCTCCACAGGGAACAGCGCTCTTACCACATTCTGCTCGGGTTTTGGCTTGAGGTTTCGACGAGCTGTTAGCCACACTTTTTAGCATCTTACTTTTCACTGGCTTTGTGACGGTCTCTGCAACAGGAACCTTTTTCATGTCTGGGTTCTTCAGCATCTTTGGTCTCTTTGTTTCCAAGCCAGGATCGTCACGACCCGAGGTTTCCTTCTGGACAGGTTCAGACTGTGTTTTGTGCACAAATTCTGCGGACAGGACCTCCGCACCTGGGACAAGGAAAAGGGAGGGCACTTGTTCTGGTTTGAGACATATTCAGATTAAATAGGAGTAATTGCAAATTGTCCTGTTAAGGAATGATGAAGGACTGCTTTAGAAGTGATTGGCAGCAGCAGAGTCGTCTTCAATAACTTGATTTATGCACCTGATCTTACAAATGGGTTTGTTACTGATGCGAGTGATCAGTAAGCAGTTATTAAAAATTAAACACCACTTCTTAAGCTCATTAAAAGCCTGCTTTCCTGACCTAGAATAGGTGTTCTCTGGCAGTAAGTCATTCTAATGCCTGCCTGGCATACTTGCACCCTGAGGGTACTTACTGACCTCTCCCAGATCCACCAGCAATGCCACTCAGCCCTGAGGCAATGTGCCCCAGGACAGAGCGTGACGGACCGTGAACCAGAGGTGACTTCAGCCCACAGCGGGCAGGCACCACGCCACTCCCTGTGCTGCACAACAGCCCATTTCCACAGTCGCTGCTGCTACCTGCGATGTATGTGAATGCTAGGAGAGGTTCCTTTGGATGTTTTCAGCCACATTTCAGCACTGAGGTTGAGATTTGTCTCAACCCACTTTTGAGTGTCTCTACAAATCAGGTGGAAGCTCAGCCTAGCTCAAAAGTACAGGCTTAGCCCATCCTCAGCAGTGAGACAGGAGCCTTCAGGGGACAATTTATGCCATTGAGGCACCTCGCAGGAGCAGCTCAGGCCAGACACCAGCTTTCAGAAGAGTAAGTTGGGTGTGATCAATCTCATACTTCTTGTTTCCTCAAGGCCGCAGCAAGAAAGTTGACTCCCAGGGAGTCACAATGTGACCACGTAGGGTACGTACACGGGCAGCTTATAATGACCATGGCTTTGGCAACTGCCCCTTGCCTGAGCCATCGATACCCCGTTGGACAAGGGATGCAATAACCATGACCTAGCTGATGTCCCTGTGCACAGTCACTCGTAAGCAAAGGAAGGCAACAGCACGGACCACTGCAGCAGGTTTCAGGCACCTTCACGGAAATCCCGTGTCATAGCCCTGGGCTCCTTCCCAGGTTGAACAAGAGACTGTGGAGACCACCACAGGCCTATCTGGATGCTTTCAGGAGGTATCTGCTTGCTCTGGGCACCCAAGAAGACGGCGAGGGGACATGGCTCCTAGTGAACCCTCAAGATCCTGGTTAGCTATCCTGGAGAAGCAGGAGGAATTCGGGCCCATTTACTTACCTCTTTTCCTTCTGTGCGGAAACTGCAAATTGGCTAATTTAAGCATGGGCTCATTGGAACTGGCCGTGAGCCCTGGCTTTTTAGGAAAAGAGAAAGCGATGCTGATTTTCTTCTTCTTGGTTGCTTTCCTGTTCCTGCCGCTATCCCCCATAGGATGCATTTGCATCTTGAGGGGTGACCATTTCTTCCTGGTCACAACAGCTCGGCTGGATTTCCTCCTGCTCTGCTGCACCTGTAGCTTGCTGGCCAAGTTGATGTCTTTCGCGGGCCCTTCACCACGCTGATCCAGTCCCACTGTGGGCTTTAGGTTTTCACTTTTGACTTTTATTTCCACTGCTGCGTCCGGAGGAACAGGGTCCGGTGGCACAGCTGAAGAGAAGTCCACTTTACAATCAGCCTCTGAATCGCAGCAAAGAGACTGAACAGCACCAGTCAAACATCCTAAGGCAGCCGACATTTCCAGAGTATAGCTGCTGGGATCTGAGAGATAACACTGCAGCTGGGAGAAGGTCTGCTCTGAGCGTTTTTTGAAGGGATTAGTACATTCATCCTCAGTTGGTGAGAGAAGAGAAGAAAGGGGAACTTCGCTGGTTTGGCCAGAGGTGGGCTGTGGATTTTGAGCAAGCTTTGCGTATTCCTGGAAGTGCTGTTTGATACGTATGCTGGTACTGACTGTGTCCCCCCAGGAAGAACTGGTGGTTTTCCGTAAGGCATAGCGAAGTCCAGGCAAAACTGAGGCTATTTTTAATGAGATGTCACTATTGCCACTATCTTCCCCTTCATCTTTCACATCGTGCTTTTCAACTGAGAAAGGAAAAGAACAGAATTTTACTCATATTAAAAAAGGATTAAATTCCCCAAATCACCTCACTGTTACATGCTAAGAGAATATGAAAGCTACGTACAAAAAGCTAGCCCCAGGGGCGATGTCCTGGTTCGATGGATACTCATAACTGAAGAATTGCACGTAGGAGTCAAAAGTGGATTAAGCTAAGATAAAAGACTGCTGTTCTATCAGGTAGCCCCATTCTGCAGGAAATTACAGGGTGAGATCGCACACATAGAGGTCTAAGTCCCTTCACTCCAGCAATTCTAACTCCAACGTTTAGGACAGTCAGAGCTCTGAAAATACACGGGGTTTGTTGGGGTTTTTTTAAACCTGTTTAAATTTAGGCTTGCCCATGCAGGGTGTTTAGACTAGCACTGTTTTCAGGTCGCTTGTGCTGTTCATGTCCCTGCTCAGATGCAACTTCCAGCCGCTCTGTCTCTACCTGCTGTTGCTGTGGGTGGACGCGCTTCACGTGAAGACACCACATTAGTGCTCTAGAGTGGGACGGGGAACACAACCTTCCCCAAGCAGACCTGGGCACCGTATAAATAAAGAATACGAAACCCTGGGTGATTTTCTGAAGCTGAAGGACTGATCTTGTTCGTGTTTCTCATTTCAGCAGGGCTAACGTCCTACTACAGACAGCGCACAGTATCACAACAGTTTAGCTCCTAATAGGGATCAACATGAAGGAGTCCCAAGGCTTGAGGGTGCCCGCCCTCATAGATGTAACCATGGAAGGAGGCTCTGCTTAGCACAGCAGCATCTCCTCGGTGTCTGGAAATGCCTGGAGAGTTGGTGTGACACGCAGAGCCTGTCAGTGGAGCTCCCTTTCCGCACAAGCCAGACTTAATCCGGCTTCATCCGTTGCAACCCAGCAGTCTGATGTTGGCGCTTTGCACTCGCAGCCTTGGCCATCTGCATGTTATCATCTGACTCCAGGGCTTCTTTTGGCTGCAGGGCCAGGCTGACAACCCCAATGCCCTTCCCAGTCACATCTCTTCCCAGCAAGACAAAGGCGTTTCTCTTCCCCAGCCAGATGCGTGACTTTCTTCGCCTATTGGCCCTGCTTTGCGCTGGCAATGGTGGCTCTTGTTACCAGCAAGCCCAGGCGTCCCCACGAGCCAGGTCCCAGCTGCCTGCCTCTACTGCTGGCTCAGGAACGCTGCGGCACGTCTGCACAGCGGGCTTGTTACGCCTGCCCTACATTCCTCCCGACGGCTGTCTGGACAGGAAGGGAACAGACTCAGAGGCTGCTTGTTTCGAAATCGGAAACATTCATGTTTCGAGTCTGAGCTGAGCGACTTCAAATGCGTCTGTCCTTCATCCTCCTTTTCTCTCCTCTACGCTCCTGCCGTCTTCAGCAACCCCAAATCCCTGCACAGCTCTGCTTATCTTCATACAAAGGAGAAGCCCTAAAGCAAAAAGAGTTTCTAACCCCAGTGAGAAGAGGTCTTGGACCCAGGGGACAGTCAGGGCTCGCTGGGGTAACATCACTCGTGTAGGCAGAACGGGACAGCACGTGCAGGAGTCCCGCTGGCACCAGAGGGAAAACATCTGGAAGCCATCAACGTTCAGATCGCGTCACGTAACAGGCAGCGTTTGGCTCAACGTTACCCTCTTCCCCCCGCCTCTGCACTTCGTTGCCAGCTGCTCTCCACCCACCCAGGCTTTGTCTCCTCTTTAGCATCAACATCAGCCACAGGCAATGTCTGCTACAGCCCCAAATCTTCCTACCAACCAGTCTTCGCTCTGGGATGCTCCTTATGCGTGGTGCCCTCTCCTGTCTCCATCACCTTCTTCTGCAATTACCCTCTTCAAGATAAATACCTCCTTGCCCTGCTCTCCTCGCCCCCAACGTGCAGTGCTCGCAGTCAGCCTTTCAAGACTAGACCCCTCTCCTCTGGAGGGTATTTTCTGCTTGTTGTGGGGCTGGTCAGCAGGATCTCCACATCTGCGTGGCCAGTTCCCACCTCCAAACCGGCCTCCATGCATTTTTTTCCCTTCACCTCACCCAACTTCAGGCGTCACAGCAACAACCCAGTGATTCCAGGTTTGACCTGGCACTTTGGATCTTCAGGGTGCTTCTGGAGGAGCCTGTCTCCCTCCTACACCCAGAAAAGAAACTATAAATGTTGTCATGCCAACACAGCCACCAGCAGCACATCCTTAAAGTTAGGCTGGCTGAATTCAGGCATCAAAGACATCCGCACCTCATGCTGCCAAGTTACCGTCATGTCTTTGCCCGACTTACAAGCCCACTTCGTATGCAGATCCTGAAGGAGAAAGTTTACAGCTGGAGGTTAAACATCAAAAAGGACAAAGCAATCCATGCTTGGATGTGCTGGTAGGTCCTGTCAGTTCTTCTGTCGATTTTATCTTCCGGGGAGGGGATATGGGTACGTCCTGTGCAGCTCTGTCGGCAATGCCAGTCATCGCTCACAGAGAGGCGGACTGAAATACCAGCGTGTGCTGGCATAAACAGTCTGTTGGCTTGTCCCTAGGATGACTCGACAAAAAGTAAGCCAGAAGTTACGTAGAGCAAAAGGCCCCTGATTATATGTTGCTTGTGGATCTGCAAGGCTAGGTGGAGCGGACGCAGCGAGAGCGCGCGAAAGAAGCTGTTCAGGGGAGGTAGAGCAGTAACTTTCTTTATGTCCACAAGAGCAAATGATAGCGTGAATAT
This sequence comes from Steatornis caripensis, assembly GCA_013398225.1. Lineage (NCBI taxonomy): Eukaryota > Metazoa > Chordata > Aves > Caprimulgiformes > Steatornithidae > Steatornis > Steatornis caripensis. The sequence goes on along the minus strand of VZSC01000355.1, from coordinate 56,069 downwards.
TTCCACACAGATGGTGCAGGGTAAAGCCAATGGATACAGAGAAAATTTGAGGCAAATGCAACAGAGGTTGAAGCTCATTCTTATTTCAAGATCTGTAGGTTCAAACTGTGTAATCATTATTTTCTCTTGTTTAGTGCCTCTGTGTTTGTTCTGCATGAAAAGAAGTAAGTTTGGGGGCTGCAAACAGCCTGGATTCACCCCCCAGGTCCCAGAGCCATGATTCACTCTTCTGCGGCAGCAAAGCACCGCAGCTTTGCCCAACACCGCCTCCCTGCCTCCCTCCCTCACCCATCACACACCCTGACTGGCCCTACCTTGACCAGTCGTCACAGCTTCGCTACCAGCGTTTACAGATCTCACAGCGGAGAAGTCGCACAATACGGCTGAGCCTCCAAACCCTCACTGCTCTTTAGGGTGCAATGCCCCTTCCTCGTCTCTCCTCCCCCTGCTCATGCCAGCAGCGACCTTTCACGAAGCCCATTTTATTTGTTATCTCAGCAAAAAACAATTAACTTATTTTTTAGGGCAGACTGTTTTCCTGCTGGTTTAGCTCCATGCAGGGACCAGCAAGTGTCATGTGTTGTTTTGTCCCCTAAGCAAGGCTCCAGTGCACCTTCAGTAAGCCAGGCTCTGCAGGAGTTAAGACTCCCTTTTCACACATAAGACAGTTCAGGGAGTGGATGCTGCTGAAAACTCAGAGGGAGAAAAGTAATTATTTGTCACTCCCACCAGCTTCCTGCAACGGGCAAGGATGTGCAGTGAATAGGCGAGGCAAGGAGTTTAGTTTAGCTCAGCTTAAAACACAGCAGAGCTACAGAGTTGGGACTTCTCTCTCCTAATGCCCTTTGCACTAAAGCTCTAGGTGGTTCTAAGCAGAGAAATGAACTCTTCAAGAGGAACGTGCCTGTGAGGACCCTCTAGTGAGGATCCCACACCCAAAATAAAGTGTCTGAAGCCAGCCAAGGGAACCTCCCTACCTCTCAGGCACACCGACCGGGATGAGGCGAACAGAAACAGGGCCAGGAGGCTGATGGGCTCCTTGGGCTCAAACCCTATGAAAGAAAGCAACGGGTTTTGTTTAGACTGAGCGAGCCCACCCTCTGTCTCTAAAAGAGAGCAGGATGTTTAAGCACAGATATTGGTTTCTACGTAGCCACATCTTACCATCATCTCGTGCCAAGGCAGAGGACGTGAGGAGAATTAGGACTCCTTGATCTTGCAAATATTTGATGATTGCCTATAACAAACACATACAAGGTTAGAGCAACCACTCCCTTTCCTCCTTCGCACACTCTATTACTCAGTGTGACGGTCAACAAGCCCTGATTGCCAGTGAACATGTGGCAACACCACCAGCTCACTCCCTGTTGAGGAGGACGCTGTTCGTTTCATGCCATTTAGGTCAACTGGGACCTGTAACCAGAAGTGTTCCATTTATTATTCAGCTCTCAAATTCCTCCATTCTGTTCCTTAAAAACTAAATACACTTAAACAAACCAGCTGTAATGAATGAACAAGGTTAATAATTTTAGTCCCTTCAGTTCAAAAGCTCCTGGGCACCTCAGCCAGGAATCGCTTTCCACAGGCCAAGGGGAAAGTTTTCCCAGCAGGGAAAGCAAAGCTGGACACCAGCATTTGGCAAAATACAACCGACTGTTGCAGCCACAAGCCGGACAAGTTCAGGCCGTGCAGCATCTGTATCAATGAATATGTGAAAAAAAATGCTGAGTCTAAGAGACGCCCACAACTCTGTCTCAGAGCTGGATGACTGCATGTCTAAAAAGACACATGCACTTATCGAGGCTTTTCTTGTGTTTGGGTGTTGCTTGATGCCTCATCGCAGAGCTTGGCTGGGACTGCCTTTGTCTCCGTGGGGACACCCATTTGGATCGCGTTCTTCCACACAGACACATCTTTTCAGGAAACTTACAGGAACTGAATAACCCTAGGGCTTCTATTGCTCTGTGAAATGTCACTGATCCCATTAAACACACTCAGACATAACAGAGGATTGGACTAACGCCCACAGCCTCATTTCTCCAGGACGGCAGAACAACTTTGGAAATGCTGAACCATTTCAGTGTAATATTCACTATTCAGAACAGTAGTTCCTTGCTTTGGTTGTCTCGAGCCAGCAAAGCAGAAGGGATAAGAGCCGGCATCTCTGCTGCATAAGTCCAGCTCAATGAAATAGCTGTGGTTTCTCACCGACAGCATGATTTTCAGGCAGGTGAGGAGGAAAGTCAAGCCATAATGCAACAGCCACCTCGCACAGAGCCGAGAGACATCAATCAGCACCCAGAGGAGCACAGCTGGCCACAGGCAATCCCAGGTAGCCCCAGCCACATTTTCATTTTCACTTGGGCCCTGCGCAAGGCAGGGTGCCTGGCCCGTGCACCACCGAAAGGGGAAGGGGACTGAGGGTATTTTTCATTTGCACTTTTGGGAACTGCTGCCAAAGCGGATTCACCCATGGGCCATCCAACAGCACACGAAGGGGAGGGAAGAAGCACACCCAAAAGGGGCTGTGAATGTTTCCTCGCTGAAATAAGGGAGCTATATTAAGTCAGTTTGACAGATATGAGGGTGGGGAAGTTCTAGGGAGACCATGCTCCTGATGGCTTTCAATACCAAACTGCTCATGGCCACAACCCAACCATCTCATCTCTGCCGATGCCTCTAGTGAGCCCAGCCCCGCTGGGCTCGGCAGGATGCAGGTTATAACCCTCAGTGGCTGCAAACATGGTGTAATGCACGGGAACAAGCGATTGGCACAGATCCCAGTAAGAAAGGCACTTGGACTCTGTAAAGTATTGATTAAAATATCTTTTATCAGTGACAACAGAACAAGAAAAAAGGGATAGCATAAATAAGCTTACGTCCCTTCAGATGCTGGGAACCTCAAGACGAGGTGCAGCACAGACAGATCTGTGCCCCAGCTAGAGGTCCAACTGATGCTGCACAGTTCAGGGTTACCTGCAAGTGATGGGACATTAAGATTGTCTTTGCTATCCCTTTTTTTTTTTAATTCTCACGTTGTTACCAAGAAAAGATAGTTTAATCAATACTTTAGGGAGTCTGAGTGCTTTTCTTACAGGAATCAACAACAAACACTTGCTCTGGTACGTCACATTCGGGAAGGTGCGCATCGGTGGGCAGCTCTTCAGCAGTGCCGCACAGCAACAGCACTTCCAGGCAGTTCATGGGCTGCTGCCAGCTTACAGTGAGGGGAGGATGTGCCCAGCCAGCTGTGAGTTTGCAGCCGTGAATTTACAACCGTGAATCTACAGAAAGCATCATACATGAGAGAGCAATGAGTAGCAGCAAAGCCAAACCCAACCTGACCACAAATTCAGGTAGAGATGCAGGTGCCGTACTCCCTGGGGCTACTGTTCAATATAAACAACCCGGATGAAGGGACAGAGCGTACCCTCAGCAGTTTGCTGATGATACAAAGCTGCGGGGAGCTGCTGACTCCCCAGAGGCCGTGCTGCCATTCAGCGTGACCTGGGCAGGCTGGAGAGCTGGGCAGAGAGGAACCTGATGGAGTTCAACCAGGGCAAGGGTAGGGTCCTGCCCCTGGGGAGGAAGAACCCCACGCACCAGGACAGGTTGGGGCTGAGCTGCTGGGGAGCAGCTCTGCGGGGAAGGACCTGGGGGTGCTGGGGGACAGCATGGTCACCGTGAGCCAGCCATGGCCCTGGGGGCTGGGAAGGCTGAGGGTGTCCTGGGGGGCACTGAGGAGAGTGTGGGCAGTAGTGGAGGGAGGGGATCCTGCCCCTCTGCTCTGCCCTGGGGAGGGCACATCTGCAGCGCTGGTGCCAGTGCTGGGCTCCCCAGTTCAGGAGAGACAGGGAACGACTGGGGAGAGGAGAGCAGCGAGGATGATGAGGGGAGTGGAGCATGTGTGCTGTGAGGAGAGGCTGAGAGCCCTGGGGCTGTTCAGCCTGGAGAAGAGAAGGCTGGCAGGGGATCTCCTCGGTGCTCATCGATATCTAAAGGGCGGGTGTCCAGGGGACGGGGCCAGGCTCTTTTTGGTGGTGCCCAGCACCAGGACGAGGGGCACCGGGCACAAACTGGAGCACGGGCAGTTCCCCCTGAGCATGAGGAAGAACTTGTTTGCTGTGAGGGTGCCCGAGCCCTGGCCCAGGCTGCCCAGAGAGGCTGTGGAGTCTCCTTCTGCAGAGAGATTCAACCCCGCCTGGACGCGTCCCTGTGCCCCCTGCTCTGGGTTGGACTGGGGGTTCTCCAGAGGGCCCCACCAGCCCCACTGTGCTCGGATTCTGTGAGGCTCATCCCTTAGATTCACAAGGAGATGTGATAATCACACTGGGAACAAAAAGACCCCAGTGTGATAGAAAAAAGCCTTATCAGATAAAATACTGCAAGGGAAATTCCCCATTAAAAAAGGGGTAAATCTCAATATTTTCAGAGTTTCCGTAAGCCCAAGATGTTTCAGCAGTGCAACTGTGAGGATCTAGCTGAGTGGGGCCTATTTTTCAGCCACGAGGGAGAAAGGCAGGCATGCGGCAGCTTATGTCTTTTGCATAGTAATGATCATTTTGGCATTGGGGGACTTTGCTTCTGCTTTCTGAATATCTAAGATCCCCTTGCAGTCCTTGTTCACCATGCTGTTTGCAATGCAAGGGGGAAAATCATTAATAAAGACAGTAAGATAATCTCATCTGGCATAAAAATAGCCAAACAAGAGGTTTGCCTGGTATAATACCTTTTGCTCAGCAGGGCATGCTCACCCTAGAAATCAGTTCCCAGCTCATAGTGGCACAGTTAACAGTTTCCATACAGAAAAACTAAATTATGCTTGAGAATAACAAAGCAGGAAAATAATACTTTAAGTAGGGAAATTCCTTCCATTTTGCATTAGTTCAGAATCTGTGAATAAGGTTACTAAAAGTTTCAAGAGATCATTTAAAAGGCCACTTTTAAAATACTTACCAAGTCCTTTTCCTTTAGATTTTCTACTAACTGATCCATTTTATATTGATCCTTATTTGATATCTCGACTTCATACAGACTGAAGTAAACACCCTGAAAGCAGACTGCAGGCAAAAGAGAGAGAATTTGATGTTGAAATAGTGCCTCTCGCATGAACTCTGAATAAACAAGTGCTGCTGTACAAGGAAGATGGGTGTGCAATTGGTGGAAGCACTTGGTATATAAAAAACCCCAACTTAGCAAGATTTCCTAAGTTGGTATATGCATCCATATTGCAGTGAGTTTCCTCTTCAACCCACGGTTCACAGGACATGTTTCCTACCTTATCTCTGCAGCTAACAAAAGCCATTTAACCAATGCTGTGTGCTTCAACAGAGACAGGGAGCCTTTCGGAGGTAAATACCTCATTCTAACTCTCCCTGCTATGGAGTATCCTTATTCCACACTCTGATCCCCAAGGGAGTTTAACAAAAGCAAGATCTCGGTCCAACCTTACCCCCCTGAATTTCGCAGCAAAATTCTTCCGTTTAAATATTTCCCCTCTTTCATCAGCCAACTAAGACTGTGGTTCCACGGCACCTTCATCAAGTGTGGCTGTGGCTTTCCCGACTTCTCCTGCCTCCTCCCCTGGTCCTGGTGCTATCCTGTGTCCATCTGCATTGTGAGCTGAATCCTAACCCCCAAAACAGGCTGGCTCTCAGCTGGACCGATCAGTGCCCCGACCTGGCTAAGCAGAGCTGATATACAGATGGGAGGCAACATTGCGGCAGTCCACACTTATTTTGGTGCAAGATGACAGGGAAATGCATCTGGAGCTTCTGCAAATCACATCCAGAGCTCTCTCCATGTGCGTCCTGTGGTATCCGTGCCAGTAACTGCACATCCGCTGCAATGTGCAGCAACTCACAGCCGTCGGGAGCAAAACACCTTGCAGCTGAGAGCTGCCAGGCTCATCAAAACTCCAACCCAAAAATCTATCAGCAGCATGCACTCCAAAGTGTAACTAGAAGCAGGTCCCCTCCTCTCCGTCCTGCACTGACCAGGACAGAGTAGTTGACTACAATCAAGTANTGCAGCCACTCACAGCCGTCGGGAGCAAAACACCTTGCAGCTGAGAGCTGCCAGGCTCATCAAAACTCCAACCCAAAAATCTATCAGCAGCATGCACTCCAAAGTGTAACTAGAAGCAGGTCCCCTCCTCTCCGTCCTGCACTGACCAGGACAGAGTAGTTGACTACAATCAAGTAGGGTCTCTTAGCACCACTAAGGGGACAGCAGAGCTCTTCTCTCCCTTCCCCAGATCTGTGCTTGTATTTGCTGATTGCTGAGCATTCCCTGCCTCTCCCCAAGGTTTCTGGAGTCCTCTCCCCTCTCATGCTGCCATTCACTGTCACTGTCAGTCTCCTTGAAGTGACAAGTAGGTTACCCATGACCCAAAGCTACTGCAGGCAGCCACATCTTTTGGCTTCAGCTGGCAGCTCTGCCCCCAATCCACCCAGATGCAGGAGATGCTGGGTCAAACCCCAAGAGGTGGAGTGTCCATCACCTCATAGGGAAATCATGTAAGAAGGTGAAAGTTTGTCTCCCTGCGTTTGCTCTCGGTTGCATCATGCTTGGCACCTTGCAGGATAGGAGCCCAGGTCTCAAAACAGGGTCTCTCCCTCCCTGACCTGTCCCAGGAATGGGCTGATTAAAGAGCTACTTTGGGAAGAGGATTACCTCACACCAGGAGACCATATGAAGTGTGGACAGGAAAACAACTCTGTGCTGCCTTGGCATTTTTCCTCACTTATCCGCCATCAGTCACCCTTCAAGACAGGACCCAGTGCTACAAGGACCTTAGGTCTGACCGCCTGCAGCAATTCCTATGTCACAGCACAAACATATGTTACTCATCACGCCGGCGGGTCCTGCACTCACCTTCATTCTCAATGTAATTTCTTTTCCCAAATGCAGCTTCTGGTAGCTTTTTCTTCAAGTCGGACAAACCCATGACATGGTTAATGTCCAGGTTGGGAGGCCTGTGGGGATAAAGCAGCAGACGGTGAGATCACAAGCGTAAAAGGCTCTCGGGATTAAGCATAGCAAAGAGCCCTGGTTGCCCTGTCACTGTGAAGCCAGAGGAAGCTGCTCTGGAAAAGGCTGGAGAAGGTGCAGCTTGCTTAGAACTTTGCTGATTTGAGGATCCTGTTTGTAAGCACTTCCAAACACTGATATTGGTGGCTGCATTACAGGCGGCCGCTGGCTGTTTCAAATTGCTGCCTGCTGGTTGGCTTCTGACTACTGAAGATTTTAAATATCTCATTTTTTTGAATGCTAGTTACCTCAATACTTTATTTGCCATTGTGCCGATCTGTAAACACAACTAGTTGATCATACGTGCACCATCAGGACGCCCACTTCTCACAAGGAGAAAAACCCCAAGCAGGAATAATTGATTTGGAATAAACACCCCACAGCAGTTAACAAAAAGAGATGACAAAATACATCTGTTTCCAGATGCAGTTAAGGGCCTGATCTTATGTCCTCATCCAGCTGTTGCTGTGACACTGCACCACTGGCTGCCCAACACCACTTTCCTGACACTCATGACTGCTCCAACAGTGCAGGTGGTAAGTTGGTACAGCTGCAAGATGCTGAGCACAGAATCCCAGAACCCCAGTGCGGCAGGGGCTGGAGATCCCCCAGTCAAACCCCCCCGCTAAAGCAGGTGCCCCCAGCGCAGGGGGCACAGGGACGTGTCCAGGCGGGGTTGAATCTCTCCACAGAAGGAGACTCCACAGCCTCTCTGGGCAGCCTGGGCCAGGGCTCGGGCACCCTCACGGCAAACAAGTTCTTCCTCATGTTCAGGGGGAACTGCCCGTGCTCCAGTTTGTGCCCGGTGCCCCTTGTCCTGTCGCTGGGCACCACTGAAAAGAGCCTGGCCCTGTCCCCTGGACACCCGCCCTTTAGATATCGATGAGCACTGAGGAGATCCCCTGCCAGCCTTCTCCTCTCCAGGCTGAACAGCCCCAGGGCTCTCAGCCTCTCCTCACAGCACAGATGCTCCACTCCCCTCATCATCTTCAATGAAGTGACAGGGTAGGAGAGACAAAATTGGCTTTTGCTGGTACACAGACACCCAAAGGTGTAATGCTTCACACTCCATGAATTACACAGAAAGAAGAGAAAGGGGCAACTTACAGCTGGGCTGGAATCGTGGAGCTGTATGGGGTCCTCAGGGCGATGTTGCACAAAAGCTGGCCCTGGATAGAGAGCTGCCCCCTCCATGGACAGTACAATGCTACAGGCAAAAGGGAGAACAGCTCAGAGAATGGCTCAGGAGAGGAGAGAAAAGTACATTTATAAAACAAAACCAATGACCAGATGCTCCTACCTTTGTGATTAAGCTCAGGTCTAGAGAAAAGGAAGAAAGAGAGGAACATTTAGCAATGGGAACAGGAAAAACAGCCCACAAAAGCAACAGGTATTTTGGAACGACAGCAAGTTGCTTACAGGCTCTCTATAGCTAAGACAGGCATTTCCTTTGGCTCCCTGTACTGGCAGGCGATGACTATGTACGGGCAGATCTGCCTGGGCCGCTCGGCACTGCTGCCATTGGACACTTCATACACGTAATACTGGGGGGAGAATGGAAACACAGATGAAAAAACAAGGTGAGGAATGAGTGAGGCACCTGGGCCAGCGCTGTGTTCCCCTACAGCCCAGAAGTGAGCTGTCTGCACGGTCCTTTGCAAATCTATACCTGGCTCTGCTCGAAGGCTTGGCAGTGGCTGGTCTCTGACGGTATGCTGTTTCTGCTCACGGCGATGTGGCAGTCATAGCCGGGAGATGGGCAGGTATAGCTGGTTGTGTAATTCTCAGATACCACCTTGACTTTCCCCTGTGCCAGAAAATATACAAAAACCCCAAACATCCCCCCCCCCATAACTGTTCGCAGAAACTTATTTTAAAAGATCCCCGAATCCTCCTTTTCCCCAAAGACAGCGTTGCCGGCAGCCCCACGCTGTGAAAGGGTTGTGCGCGTTTGCGTCCTTCCACACATGAGGGCCTGACTCGGCAGAGTTCGGCACGGCAGACAAATCTGCACTGCTCAGGAGAGCAAACGGGAGTAGCGTGTTTTCGGTGCCAGCTACAGAGAGCAGGAGCCAGTAGGGAGGGGAGCAATGGGCCACGTGCCAGCCCCGTGGAGGAACAGAATGGAGCTGTGCTCTGAGCCACCTTAGGACTCCCTTCTCAAACCCCCAAAATGCACGAGAGTCCAGGGAAAAAGGTGACCCTGTGGGGAATTTCTGATCTCAGCGGTGAAATTTGGAAGGTCCTGTGTGTCCTCTGCTGCCCTGCAGGCCACCAGTAAAGCCCAGCTGGATCTCTTGCTTTCTGGCCTGACACATCCCATAGTCAAAAATCCCGACGAGCTCTCAACAGAGCTAATTTTACACCCCACTACAGTTATGGGCACCAATGTTTCCTTNTTCTGATCTCAGCGGTGAAATTTGGAAGGTCCTGTGTGTCCTCTGCTGCCCTGCAGGCCACCAGTAAAGCCCAGCTGGATCTCTTGCTTTCTGGCCTGACACATCCCATAGTCAAAAATCCCGACGAGCTCTCAACAGAGCTGATTTTACACCCCACTACAGTTACGGGCACCAATGTTTCCTTAAAAACTGCTTGCACTGCATAGCAGCTTCTGCAAACCATCCGACATAAAAAGACAGACTTGCATTTTACCTTAATTAGCTTACAAATGACAATGTAGCCTGATTTTCCATGATACCAGGGTCTCGGATGAAGACAGTCTGCATACTTAGATATATAAACCCCTGTGAAAACAAAGCAATGCAAGATAATGTGACTCATCTGTTGAGTAAAGCTGATTGCCAAAAAAAAATCCCGTAAAGAGGACCCTTCTTGCAGAAATGGGAGTCTCTGCGGAGCTAGTGCTGCAAACCAGAATAGCACTTGCTGCCATAAAAAGGGTGAAACTCTGTCTCTTTTCCTTATTTTGCATGCTGGTAGGTAACAGCATTATATGTTTCAGGGTCAGCTCTAGGAAAAGAGTTAACTTGGGTTTCTCCTGGGAGTAGCCCAGCTAATGTCAGTTTTGCCCACACTACGTGAAAATGTATCGAGCTTGGCCTCTTACAGGAAGATCTGGCGAAGGGCTTCCAGGTCAGACTGCAAGTGGGGCAGGTACTTTGCTCAATTTGGAGTCATGCAAAGGCAGTGTGGACGTTTATATGTGGGGAACACACACTGCAGGGGCATGAGAGGAGGCCCATGGCATGGCACAGACCCTCCCAGGCCCCTCCCTCAGCTTTTTATGGCACTTCATCGCCCCAGATGCCAACATGAACCTTCTACGCTGTGGTAAGGCCTGTTCTGACACCGCTTATTCCCATCCCTTCTCCATGCTCAGGGTATATCACATGGGGATTTATTGGGAGGGGGGTGTTAGCTCTTCACTCCTGCTTTATATTTGTAGACAAGACTGGTAGAGAAGTACATGGAAGGGAAACAGGGACTGGGCAGGGGAAGGGCTACAAAGAGACACACCATAATATTCATCTCAGTCCATGAGGACTAAGATATACACCCAGATTAACAACCAGCTCTTGCTTGGTTTTGCATTCACTGCCACTAACTGTTCAATACTTAGGTGTCTCGGCCTGCAAAGACTTGAGGGATGAACATCGGGAGACGTTCTGCTTCTGGCAGGATTTCTTTGAGTAACACATCCTGCACTGCATTGAGGCCCCAGACCTTTGGGCAAGGAACAAGCACATACTGAAAAGGGCTTTGACATGTCACGATCTGCTCTGATTATTAACAGGACTGTTGGCGAAACCTCAGCAAATGGACTCTGAAGAGCAAACTGGTGGGGAGAGCTGCCAAAAAGCCACTTTGGTGACAAAGTTTGGTATTAATAAGGGAGAAAAACCCTGAAATGGAGAAGTGAAGAGACGATAACATTCCCTGAGGAAGATCCCATCCTCGTCTGGTTGAGGGGGCAGAAGGAAAACACTGCTGCTTGCTTGATCCAAGCAAATGCAGTTTCTCATGTAAGAAACAAGAGAATTTCTGTGGATCTTTGCAGTAAATAACACGGCAATACCAGGAGTTTGTCTGGGCTTTTGTTTTTCAAGGAGTCAATACCTCCAGAACAGCGAACAGGTCTCTCGGTCTTCTGAATGGAAATCTTACCTTTTGCTGGGTCACCAAGGGTGGACATAGAACTGCTGTTCACACGGAGGCCTGTCTGACACACCTCTTTTGCCTTCAAAAGAAAAGATAGCCTCTTTTACCATCTATTTTCAAAGATAAGAGACACACCTACCGAAATCTGTAGCACAAGAGTTGGCAAAGTCCTCACAACAGGCACGCATGTGCTGCAAGTCAATTACAGATCCCTACAGTCCCAAAACACCCACGTGGTACAAAGAAAACCAAACACAATGTCCACAAGAAGAACCAACGGGAANTGTAGCACAAGAGTTGGCAAAGTCCTCACAACAGGCACGCATGTGCTGCAAGTCAATTACAGATCCCTACAGTCCCAAAACACCCACGTGGTACAAAGAAAACCAAACACAATGTCCACAAGAAGAACCAATGGGAAGAAGATTTGTTGTTTCAAGACACTAAATACTTGTATTTACCAAGTGTTGTTACAAAAACCTCTGTGGAAGCAAAAGCTTAGGAAGAACTGGAAAAAATCCAGCATCTCCAGAAACCACTGTAAGCACAAGGCTGGACTTTGCACTTTCTTTATCTGCAATTGGTGGAAAAATAAATGCAACGGGGCTCGCATGAATGCAAGGGACATTTGCTACTCTATGCTCACTCCTCCATAGGCACAATTACTGCCTCAGGGGCATCTCACCAGCTTTGATTTAATCCATGTCCAAAGCAGATTCATCAAAGTGTACAAAGACCAAATCGGCGTTGACCAAAGAGTGACAATAGAATCACAGAATCCCACAGTGGTAGGGGCTGGCAGGGCCCTCTGGAGATCCCTCACTCCAACCCCCCGCTAAAGCAGGTGCCCCCAGTGCAGGGGGGAGAGGGACGCGTCCAGGCGGGGTTGAATCTCTCCGCAGAAGGAGACTCCACAGCCTCTCTGGGCAGCCTGGGCCAGGGCTCGGGCACCCTCACGGCAAACAAGTTCTTCCTCACGTTCAGGGGGAACTGCCCGTGCTCCAGTTTGTGCCCGGTGCCCCTTGTCCTGTCGCTGGGCACCGCTGAAAAGAGCCTGGCCCAGTCCCCTGGACACCCGTCCGTTGGATATCAATCAGCATTGAGGAGCAGTTTGAACTCATTATGTGTGCAATATAAAAGCAAACCAGTCAAACTGTAGCCAGTCTCTTCATAAGCAAACACACGGCACTCATCACACCTAACTTCTGCCTCCTAAAAGGCAAGTCTTTAGGTTAGACTAGCCAGTTAGACTTCTCCTCTGAACAACGGAGAGAGAGTCAACTTATAGAGCGATTTAGCCCAAGGATTTTAGATGCCTGCGTTAAGCAAGGTCCAAGTGTCCTCTGGAGAGCTCCCTCTTTCCTAGGGACTGTACAAGAAACTCAGTCACTTCGCACAGTCTGTGCTAAATTTCAAACAGCTAAAATGAAGTGGGACAATTCTCAGTCCCCAGCTGAGACTGGAAGTGGTTTATTTTGCCATAGCTCAGTCCAACCTGAACAGAATTAAACTGCATTCAGGTTGCTCTCATCCTGAGCAAAACCATCTCTAACGTTATTTAGCATGGCATCATTAAATCACATCAAAAGTGAATTCCCACTAGATTTCCTGAGCATCCTTGTGTAGACAAACTCTTCTCACAAAATCAAAAGCATCCTTGTGAAAAATGGGGAGGAATAACTATCTCCCAATAGCTGCATCAGGCTCTCTCTCCACCTAGATGGCAAAAAACAAGGGAACTTGCCCCAAACCACCGGACAAACTCCTGTCTCCTGTCACAAAGGCGCTTTTCTCTTCTAAGCCTACATGAAAGGTTTCACCTGCCTGTATTTGACCATAAATCCACTGGGACAAAGGGAGACCCCTCCTATCTCCCTGCAGAGGGCAAAGGAGGCAGTCAAATCTCAAACAGTAATCGATTGGTGAGATGCAAAATAAGATCCATCACTAAAACCTTCCAGGAGCTGCTTTCAGAACTTGCTCTGGACTATTTATACAGTAGCAATTGCACTGGTAACTGGGGTACAGAGAGCCAGCACACGACAGTCAACAGATCTGCTGGGCTTTGGTGGGACGGAGCACACGTACAGGCACTTGGCATCAAACTTTTTAAGCTGAATAAACATTTCAGGTTACCTCTTTTTCGTTATCAAACAGGAGAAATGCAAAGGTCTCCTCCAGCTCCTCCTGGCTGTATCCAGCGGCTTCCTTTGCTTGGGCAAAAGCTTTGAGCTGCAAAAGACACAAGTCCGTTTGTGCCAGAAGACATTAGCCCGTTTGTGCCAGAGCAGTACAGGGAACACGTAGTGTGAGGACAGCATGTCCCATGTACCTTCAGCCGTGGTCAGGATAGGGCAGCTGGCAGCAGCTACGTGATGCTGGACCAGCTCATATGCCCACACATCGTTCCCTCCCCCAGGCATGTGTATACACAGTCTGCCACCACAAGGCCCCCAATCCGGGATCCCAGCGTGGCAGGGGCTGGCAGGGCCCTCTGGAGATCCCCCAGTCCAACCCGCTAAAGCAGGTGCCCCCAGCGCAGGGGGCACAGGGACGCGTCCAGGCGGGGTTGAATCTCTCCAGAGAAGGAGACTCCACAGCCTCTCTGGGCAGCCTGGGCCAGGGCTCGGGCACCCTCACGCCAAACAAGTTCTTCCTCATGTTCAGGGGGAACTGCCCGTGCTCCAGTTTGTGCCCGCTGCCCCTCGTCCTGTCGCTGGGCACCACCAAAAAGAGCCTGGCCCCGTCCCCTGGACACCCGCCCTTTAGATATCGATGAGCACTGAGGAGATCCCCTGCCAGCCTTCTCTTCTCCAGGCTGAACAGCCCCAGGCTCTCAGCCTCTCCTCACAGCACACATGCTCCACTCCCCTCATCATCCTCATTGCCCTCCGCTAGGGTCTCCCCAGTCGTTCCCCATCTCTCCTGAACTGGGGAGCCCAGCACTGGACCCAGCGCTGCAGAGGTGCCCTCCCCAGGGCAGAGCAGAGGGGCAGGATCCCCTCCCTCGACCTGCTGCCCACGCTCTCCTCAATGCACCCCAGGATACCATTGGCCTTCTTGGCCCCAAGGGCAACCCATCCATCCGTCTGTCTCTGCCTTTGCCCCCAGCAGAACACGCTGAATGTCCTCCAAGGGACCGCAGGCACATCAAGCCCCACAGTGTCACACTGTGCTCATCCCAGGGAAGTCCAGCCTTATTCCGCCTTGCCCCTCTTGCCACACATTGTTGGCTACTGTGGAGCTTGTTTCACTGAGTAGCTCGTGGGTTGGTGGAGCATCGCATTTAGAAGCCAACCACGGCCGTCAGAAGACAAATCATCTCAGCCACGGAGAAGATGCTTACAAAAGGGAAGATGCTTGGAGGCAACTCTCTCTCCACTGACAGCGCAGCCTAGACTATTTGATTGGAGGGCAAATGCTATCAAATAACTACAGCTCAGAGGGTTTGGCTACAGGCAAGTAACACATTACTCCGGTTTCTTTTCGCTGATAATAGAAGCAGAGCACGTTCTCAGTGCAGACAGGGAGAACATGGGAGCAAACAGAGCTGGGTGTGAGTCCAGGATGTTTTGAGGCCTTAATAAAAGAAGTTGTAGAAGGATGGGATTTTTTAAACAGGGTTAGAAGACAAGAAAACAACCACCTCATCACTGCTTTTGCTTATTTTGGCTTTAGAACTCACAGGCAAATCAACAAATTACTTGACACCTGCTTTCTCAGTTTTTTTTTTTTAATCAGGCTCCACAATGACTAATCCAGATTTAGGCAGCCAAAATTTCTAAGCTCAATTTAATTCATGACAACAAGCAGACTGGTCCTCTCCAGTCCTCAGAGGAGACAGCCTGTCTTCCACGCCAATGACAGTGGGACTGTAGGGATAAAGGCATTTCAAAAGTGGTTCTGTTCACGCCCCAGTCAGCTGAAGAAAGGGAAACGGGGTTAAAACCGGCGCCTGCACAGGTGTGAGAGCGGACAAAAGAAATGCCATAGGGAAATCTGCCTGGCTGTGAATCAGCAGAAGTACAATAACATTAAAGCTCTCCTGCTCGATGTCTAACCAGGATTTCAACCTGCCCTCGGAAGGCCTGCTCCAGGAACTGCTGCTGAATGTTTGGCAACATTGGCTGAATGGAACTTTTGTTCCTGATCAGATTGGGAAGGGAGAATTGCAAGAAAGCAAAGAAAAGGCTCCCTTTGGTCAGGAACTGCAAATGGGGCATTAGGAGGCAGGCAGCTCAGCCACGTGCTGCAAAGGGAAGACAGACCAATAAACCACCATTACGTATGCCTGCAGCTCCCACAGAAACACCACCCTTTCTAGAGCTGCCAGAAACACCCTACTCCTCCACTGGCCTTACCTCACTTAGAAAAATATCGTTTTCCACTAGAATTGCTTGGCTGTACTGAAAACCGTCCTGAGATGTAGAGTCCAAGTAAGAGCTCTGCAGCACCGAAACCGCCGTCTGCAAAAGGGAACTCGGCTCTTCCGATTCTGGATGAAAACCTGGAGGAAGAAAGCAAAAAGCAGGTGCAAATATTAACTCTGGGCATCCCCAAACACGTACGGGGCCCCAGCAGGGGCGGGTGGCAGCTGAGTGTGACTCAGCACGCCCAGGCCTCGTTTGACAAGCCTAGGTCTCCAAGCAGATCGGCTCCTCGGTGGCTCTCACTAGGAGCAGCAGCTCCCCTCCAGCCATGCAACCCCAAAGTCTTTGTCTGCAAGTTAAAGTGCCCTTCGGCAGGAGGAACACCGAACTCCCTGTTTGCCAGTGAGTCTATAAGTTTTCCTTTTGCAACAGAAAAAAAAAAAAAGAAATTCTTAGGAACCGCTAGAAGCAAAGCCTTTAGGCTGAGCACGTCAGTTTTCTCTTGTGCTAAAAAGTTATGGAGTCGTTACGCGCTCTTTTAGAGTGTGAGTTGATGGCTGCACAGAGGAAAATCTTGGTAAACGCTCAGTTTGCCAGGGTTACCTATTTTTCCATAAAGATCTTCAGGTCTTGAATGTGGTTTTCAATACCACGAGAGCAAACCCACCTTCAAAACCTCAATGGGTAGAGCTTTCTCAAAGCCCAAACTCTCTCCAGACATTTCCGAAGGAAAACGTCCCAATAAAACACTTCCCAACAGCATCCCATCAAGAAGAGGTCCCAAAGCAGTCGACAAATTAAATACGGACGCAGAAACAAAGGAAAGCCCTGCAGTACTTGTGCTCTTGCAGCTGTTAAAATCCAAATATTAAATAAAGCAGCCACTTAGAAACACAGGAAATCCTGGGCTCAGTCTTTGTTGCGTATCGAAAAACCTTTATTACTGCTGGTGATTCATGAGCTACGAGATTTCAAATCCCAAGCTGATTTTGCAACATAGACACACCGAAAAGGTTTATTCCTTCCGATCCGCACGCTTTAGAAAATAAAGCGGTCATCTACAGGGAAACAAACGTAGAACCGCCGAACCCCGCGTGAAGAGCAGGTTTTTGCACACTGGTCTCTCTTCAAGAAAAACATCCCCAAAATTTTTGAGGACAAATAGATAAGTTCTCATTTTAACCTCTAACCACAAAGGCCCACACTCCTTTGGTGATGAGCAAGACAGCATCTGTTGTCACTCTGCAACCTACTCGGTGACTCCTATTTTTAAAGGGTAAGTTTTAATCATTTTCTTCTTTTCCTTCCCTCAACTAAAAAGAAGAAAAGACAGGGCAGAATCATCCCTATGTCACAAATCTTGTTATTCCTCTCAAATTGCTCAAGTTCAAAAAAGGACCTAATATAAGGAACGGGAAAACTAACAGTTCAAATTGCGTGTATTAAACTGACTTCGCTGCACTGCTCTGAGCTAGTTCAGCCAGTCCGCACTGTGGGGCTTAACAGGGGAAGGGAGACAGTGTCTGCACTGTGCCAAGCAAAAGAAAATCCAGACGAGGCGAAAAGTGCGGGGAAACAGTATAAAAACGGCTCGAAAAATGGTGCTAAGAAAAGCACGTAGAGGGCAGGTGGGAATGGGAATTGGGAGCACAGAAAGGAAAGTCTTTAAAAGTACTTCTGCCGCTCCACTTTGCTCTGGGGTCTTTTGTGCCCTCTTGTATTCACTTTTGAAACGTCCCACTTTCATGGGATGCCTCCGTCATCACTAGAAGTAGTAAAAAAGCAGGTGAACACAACTGGGCTCTCAAGCACAGAAAAATAAAGAGGTCTTCCAGCTATTTCAGTATTACTGTTTTATCTCTTTAAGCCTAACGAGGATAGGAAGGGATGTTAAGTTTTCTCCCTTTTTTCCTCACCTGTNCCACTTTGCTCTGGGGTCTTTTGTGCCCTCTTGTATTCACTTTTGAAACGTCCCACTTTCATGGGATGCCTCCGTCATCACTAGAAGTAGTAAAAAAGCAGGTGAACACAACTGGGCTCTCAAGCACAGAAAAATAAAGAGGTCTTCCAACTATTTCAGTATTACTGTTTTATCTCTTTAAGCCTAACGAGGATAGGAAGGGATGTTAAGTTTTCTCCCTTTTTTTCTTCACCTGTCTTTCACTTTGCTTTGCCTGTGTCTCTTGCATCTCATGGAAGCAGTCAGGGAGTTTAGACTCCTCCACGGAAATCAGATCAGGGAATTACATCCCAGCTCACAGGTCTGCTCAAAGGCTTGGACCAAACACAACGTGCCTTTTTGCTTCTTGCCCCAAGCACCACAACGCTTGTGTCCGAAGTGATCCTCCAAGGAATGACAGCCCTGCCCTCAGCATCTTCTCTACCAGCCTCAACAAGCCCAGCTCCCTCGACAGCTCATGTCGCAAAAGCACAGGACTGCAGCTGGTGCTATTTAATTTCACAGCTACTGCTCCAAACCATCTCACTTTTCTGGGTGCGATATTCTGCTCCTCCTACCGACAGCGTCTTGTAACACTGCGTCACCAAGCTTGGGGTCTCGGAGCATGAGAAAGGCCATGTCTAAACGTGCAAGCTGGGAGCCAGTTTCCACGCCGGGTATGTGAGACAGCAAGTTGACAACGAGAGATCGCAGAGGTAAAAACCCCATCGGGTGCAGAACACATATTGAAGGCACGAGGTGTTAAATCAGCAAAAGCACTGGATATTCAGTATCTTTCGGGGCTAAATGCTAAAAGGCTTTAAAGAAAAAGTCTGGGAAGCTCTTGGAAACACAACACTAACAGCAATTTTGCAGGTGATAACTCAAACATTTGTTCCTCTCTGCAAGTTCAGCTGCAGCAAGCTGCCAGGCTTGGTGCCACGCTCTGTGATTGTTTCATCTCATGTATTTATGCAGCTTGCTATGACCCTCATCTCCCCTTTCAGATTTAAGAGGCTCCTTCAGATCTGTTCCCACCCTAAGGAAGCGTGTCTGCGCTCACACAAATACATGCAAAACCCTGACACATCCAGGCTTCACTTGCAGGAACAGAAGGCCCTTGACAGTCTCTGCGCAGGCTGTGAGGACGCGAAAGTGAAAGCGCCTAAACCAGAAGTAAAAGTGAAAGTGGTTGTTCCCTCTTGAGCAGCTTGCACATGCCACTACCACCATGCAGCATCCTCAGGGAATGAGGCCGACTTCTCGCACGGGGTCAGTCGGACAGCAGAGATGCATCGCAGGGCCGACGGCTGGAGGGGAGCTGGAAAAACCCAGCACAGCTGTGCACCAGCATGGCCCAGCTGAACCCACAGTGGGTGTTATCCGTGCCCTGAAATCCCTGGGGAGGGGATTCGCAGCCTGTCCTGGTGATTTCCTACCCTGAGAGCTAAGGAGAAAAAACAGTCACATTTGCAGCTACTAGCATCAGTTGCCAACGTGGCGAGTAAGCTGATCTTTCCCTCGTGCTGCAGCTGTGCAGAAGCCATCCTCCAAGAGCCTTGCATTCCTTGGAAGGCTGCTAACCTACTCCCTCCTCCTTTTCTAGACTTTAAGCCAGCTCCTTTGACCTTTCCTCCACGAACGCGCCTGCAAATGTCTCCGCATGTCCCGTTCTGTCCTCTGCAAAGCGTTGGCTAAAGCCAGCCTGAGCGGATGTGCCCCATGGGTGGACATGCACGGCCCGTCCGCCTCCCGGGAGCTGCACACCTTTGCTCCCCTTTCCAATTCAGGGCTCCTGCAGGTGCCAGCCGAAGCCAAAAGATGCAGACTTCCCAGAAACAGGATCTTCTTTCGGCTCATCCACCCTCATGTGACCTCTGGAAGGAAAACCCATGGCTTTTGAACCGTTTGCTTGTACAGACTTGTACAGAGAACATGTTTTGCTTTCCTGCCTGGTCTTGTTTTTATTTTTCCCTTAAAATTTGAGCAGCAGTTACTGGAGACATTTGAATGCTGTCAAATCTCCGTAAGTCTGCAACCCAGCGTGGTCAACACGCACTGAACACAGCCGCACTGCTCACCTACAGGGCTTTCGACCTGTCCTCGGCACGGTTGCTCGGCACGGTCCCTTCCCACAGCCCTTCTCCATCTTGCCTCTCCTTGACCAGGATTTCCTCCGTTTTCTGCCATCGTTACTGGCACAACCACACGCCACTTTGTACCATCAACAGCTCATATACTGCCAGCTGAAACTCCTTAAGATCACCCTCCCAACTTCTTATGCTCTGCTGAAGTCCACTTTCTCTCTTCTTTTTATAATTTCCCATCCTGATTCTCCTGCTCTCACTCTCCAGTTTTACTTTCTAATCATTTCTGGCATGCAGTAATTATTATGACAATTATATGAACTGTCCCTTTTAACTCTGCATTATAAAGCCCACGGTACTACATGCTCAACCAGCTAAATTTACCTGCAAATTTACCTGCAAACTTCTTCTAGCTACAGCCTGCCAACGGAGCAGCCACAAAAGTGAGCTGGTAAGCAGAACTTTCACCAGAATTCCTGAGACATCCCTGATAAGCTCAGACAAAACTTGCTTGACGGGAGCAGTAGGCAGGACAAAGAAACTGCGGTAATGAACTGATCTCCATAAAAACAGAAGCCAGTAACAACTATTCTCGGAACTGATGTCCTGCGCCCACTTATGTATCTACGCTAAAAAAGTATAAATAACTCGCTACCTACCCAAAATGAGCTTCTCTGCAAGAGTTTCCCTGTACGAGACCTCCCGGACAGACCAGACCCTGGCTGGGGATGCCTGGCTGACTCTGGACTCAGCGACACAGATCGTCTTCTAGGTGACACTTTTCCGTAGCCGACTGGCCCCACTCCTGGGAGCGCTTTGGCGAGTGTCACACCGGTGACACCTCACACAATATATTTATGGCTGCACACACAGGTAAAGCTTCATTATGTATATATTTGCTTCACTAGCTCTAATAACTTGTAATATACATATATTTACCTTACTCTTGCAATATACATATATTTGCTTTCCTAGTGTAGTGACTTGCAGTATGTATTTCTATATGTGTATATTTGGGGTACATTGAGGAGAGCGTGGGCAGCGGTCGAGGCAGGGGATCCTGCCCCTCTGCTCTGCCCTGGGGAGGGCACATCTGCAGCGCTGGGTCCGGTGCTGGGCTCCCCAGTTCAAGAGAGACGGTAAACAACTAGGCAGAGCCCAGTGGAGGGCAATGAGGATCATGAGGGGAGTGGAGCATGTGTGCTGTGAGGAGAGGCTGAGAGCCCTGGGGCTGTTCAGCCTGGAGAGGAGAAGGCTGGGAGGGGATCTCCTCAGTGCTCATCGATATCTAAAGGGCGGGTGTCCAGGGGACAGGGCCAGGCTCTTTTCAGTGGTGCCCAGCGACAGGACAAGGGGCAGCAGGCACAAACTGGAGCATGGGCAGTTCCCCCTGAGTGTGAGGAAGAACTTGTTTGCTGTGAGGGTGCCCGAGCCCTGGCCCAGGCTGCCCAGAGAGGCTGTGGAATCTCCTTCTGCGGAAAGATTCAACCCTGCCTGGACACGTCCCTGTGCCCCCTGCTCTGGGGGCACCTGCTTTAGCGGGGTGGGGGTTGGACTGGGGGATCTCCAGAGGGCCCTGCCAGCCCCTGCCGTGCTGGGATGCTGGGATTCTGGGATTCTGTGTAATTACATGCAGCATTTTCTGAAGCTCTCACCACGGGTTCCTGCAGATGGGTTCAAAGATCAACTGGACAGATTTGTAGGGAAAATATTAAATACAAAGTTCCAGCTCTTCCTCAGGAAGTCCCTGAGCCATGACCCTGCACAGTTGGCATGAATTTTCAGGAGAAAGAGTGCCATACATTCGTCCTGTTCACATGCTTTGCCCTAAGCAACCACTCCTGGAGTCAGGATACCGGCCAACATGGGATATTCGGTGTCAGCTGGGACAGACCATTAAATCAGCACAAAGTTTTACCCCTACTCCGATGTACGCAGAGCCAGGCTGACACCAGATGATGGATATGCGGTGCCATGTTAGCGTGACTGTGGTAGGAAGCATCTCTCACTCCATGCAGTGCTTTCACGGGCAAGACCAGGAACTTATCGAGTCAATTATCCTGCAACTGCTACAGGCCTCCTGCAAGTAAATCATCGTTAACAGATCATTACAAACCACCTCTGTGCAACGGATGTTTCCTCATACTCTCACAAAGAGAGATGGCTCGCATGGAGGTTCAAGAGCTCTCATAACTGTGGAGCTATTTTGCCCTAGAAGAACCGAGCATTCAAATTGCTGGGCAGAGGGGGGAATTTTTGGATGGCGCAGCTCTCTAACCTTTGCAATTAGCTGGAAATAGCAAGCAGGCTGATGCAGCTCCACTCTACTAAATTAACACCCTTGGCCTTAAACCCAGGACTTACAACCCTGTTTGGGGTGAGATGGTACCTTTCACAATGTCCTGGTTTGATGTACTTAAAACACTCTTCCATAATGAGCTGAGGTCATTGCTGCTAAGCTGGAAAACCCAAGTGCTAGATTGTATTTTAAATTACCTCTAGGATCAGGCGGCCCGGGACTGCAGATATCTAGGCCACAGCAGCTTTTGTAACGCTTTTCATCTCAATATCAGAGACTGACAGTATTTATTTAGATCACTTTTAGGAGTCGGACGATGTAGGGAACCCCTGGCACCCTCTCAGGAGAGCTACCACTCTGCCCAGAGCACAGGCAACCTTTACACAGACACCTCCACTTGAACTCTGCCAACACAGATTTAATCTCACAGCGGTACCTGAATGCATTTAGTTGGTTGGGAAGAAAACATCATCAGCTTCCTCACGGGTAGGGAAGGTTATGTTCCTACACTATGTAACAAAAAAACCCTGTGTCATAAGAAATTTCAAACCTGGTTGTTTCAATCCGTGCCCCAAATTCCCATCCAGAGTAGGCAGCCCTAACAAGATCCCGCCTAATTACATAGAGAGCAAGGGAGCTGGGCTTGTTTAGTCCTGGGGGAGAAAAACTGCAGAGACACAACTGCAGCCCACAGCTACCTGACGGTGAGTCACAGAGACGATGGAGCCTCTCTTCTGGCACCGGCAGATGGAAAAAAATAAGGGAAAAGGCCTCAATTTGCACCTTGGGAGGTTCAGACCGGACAAGAGGATGAAATTTTCAGAGAGGTGAGGGTCTCCATCCTTGGCTGGGCAAAGCCACAGCTGCCCCAGTTTGATGTGGCGAAAATCTAGTCGGAGCAGGAGTCCTACACCAGAGAAACCTTCCAGGTAACACTTCTTCAATTTTACAACCTCCCTCCCATTACTTTCAGCTACTTACGTAACTGAGGATGTGGTTATTACAGGTTTTCCCTTGTTAATTCACTGCACAGGCAGTTGTTGCTGTCTTTGATCTCAGCAGATGCTCCTCAAAGCCCCGTTCTGCCACAGCTCCCCTCTTCTATCATCTCATACGGAGTTACCACCTGTTGTTGATTCACTCAGCTGCAGGTGTCTGCACTGACTCTTCCCAGATCTAGCACCAGCACAGGTCCTTCAGCATTTAAGACAACCCTTTCTCTACAAACCCAGCCAAGTGATTCTCCATGCTAGTGCAGTATCCATGATGGCGTAAGACAGTCAGACCTGATGTGCTTTGACCTTGTGGAAGAGCTGTAGACTTGTGCTCAGCAAACTAAAAACCCCGCTGATGACAGGCTTGCCTTTGCTAGGTTATGTTTTGCAGATCCCTTGCATGCAGCCCATAGATGCTTCGTGGAAACCCACACATTAAACTCAGCCAATGATACAGCACCCACAGAGCAACACCCAGCCCCGCCAAGAAACATCAGCTTGATGCCACACGAGCTGAAGTTTGTCTGCTGCTTCCGGGGACCCCAAAAACTCAATGTTGGGGACATCCTGAATCTAAAGCCCATGCACCGTCAAGGGCTGCAGCGATGCCCGGGGTCACCCGACACACAGGCAGCCTTGTGAGAGCAACAGCAATGGTTCACATATTAAAAACAACCTCCTCAAGGCAGAGAGCTGCCCCATTTGGGAACAGAAAAAACCAACTTGTTTGTGGCTGGAGAAAGCAGCCATGCAGTTCCCCTGCCCGAAATCCTGCAGCTGCATTCCTCCACACCACCGGTTACTTACTGCTTTTGCCTTTGAGCAAGCCTGAAAGCCTCCCAAACGGGGGTATATCCCTCCTTAGGCGTGGTTTGTTGCGTTACTTTTGCTCTTCTTTCAGCATTGACTTTGTTTCCCCCGGTCTCTTGTTCTGCTTGATATGCCAATAGAGCTCTAACCGCACGCTCTCTACGGACCCTTTGGATGAGGAAACTACTGAGATACACTTACAGTTTCAAACACAAACAGAACCAAAGCCAAGTACTAAAATCCCCACGCACACTGACTCCAAACACCCCATCAGAACTAGCAGGTAGTTATTTCACCATCAACCCCCCTCCCCGCCTCCAAAAAAGCCACACTGTGTGAAAAAAGCATTTACCAAAAATAATAAATGCTTCACTTTCTTGTCCCAAAGCGATTCTAACCAAGAATAATCAGTTGGTCACTTTGACAGGTGCCTGAGTGACCAACATATATACTTCATGGAATAAAATCAGCCCAATTCCACTAAAGCTGTAATCCCACACCCATTTCTGCGGGTGGCTACAGTGACTGACACAAGCCCTTGCCCCAGTGCTCCTTCACTTCCCCTCCTGGCACAGCTGGGGCTGTGTAATAAAGAAAATCAGCAAACCACAGCAGAAAATAAAGTAAAAGAGGCTATTTTTAATCCAGATAGGTTCGGCAATCTAGGTTGCTGCACGGCCCCACAAAGAGTTGTGCCAACACAGATCGAAGTCAGGCAGGATGAGGATGTTAGGGAGTATCGAGGGTGAGTATCTGAGGAATGCTTAAGCTAGCTTTGCTACCGCCAAGAACACCAAGTTTAAGAGGAACACTAAAAATAGACCAAACTAGTATGTAAAACCAGTTTCAGAGCCCAGTAATACAGTCTCTGGTCCTAGGTGAGTACTTACACTTCTTACCAGAGCAGACTGGGAATTCTCCGACAAAACGATTTTTCAATTGGAAAAAAGCAATTTCTGTGAAATCAGAAATTTTCCTGACAACACACTATACGTAGCAAATTCATTCAAGTGCAGACCAGTAATTTCCAGACTCAACCATAGGCCACCTAGTGCCCGTAGAGCCCTGTGTTTGTCTCCCTGTTACCAGTCTCTTATAAGCACTGTAATGGGATCTACCGAGCAGCACTGAGAAACATCCACTTCGACCAAATGCTTAGGGTAAAACCATGAGGTTAATGTTCTGACTTGAATCCCCCACAGAGCAGAGCTTCACCCAGCATCTCCTGCATCCACGATGAGCACCAAACCACCGAGCTATTGATTATTCTGGGCCAGGCAGGCTTTCTTGCACCTTCTAAAAAACAAAAAACCTCCTTGTAGCCACAGAGTAAGGAGAATGTTTTACAACTATTTTTGTGCCTTCCACCCTCCGGCTTGCTCCACCTATCCCAGATTATCCCCTCTTAAGGAGCGCAGATCTACAGATTGGCAAGCCCTGCTCCTATCCGAGCCTCTGTGGGACAACTTGAGAACAACCTGGAAGCAGAACGGCGTGGGATCGCAGAAGAAACACATTTTTTGCCCTCTCCTCTAAGGCCGATTTCCAGTGATTTGCTCCAAGGGGGAAGGAAAGAGGCCTTCCAGCCTTCACCCCCATGCCAGCCAGTCCCAGGAGGGAGCGGCACGCAGCCGATCTGTTTGTATTTCCATACCCCGCTCCTGAAGGGCACCTGCCTTGAGCAGCACGGCTTCCCAAGGACAGACTGAAAGCGTGCGCAACCAAAAAACCAAAAAGGACCACGGCTCTCCCAGCCGCACGGGTCTTGGGGTCGGCTACCGGCACACGCAGGAGCTCGGAAGAGCCAATGTGTCCCCAGTCAGCCAGTCAAAATTAAATAAAACAAGCTGCTTTCTAGGTGTCGAAGGCCTCCAGGGGCCCAGGGGCTCGGGGCAGGTGCCTCCAGGCACGGCCCGGCGGCCGCTCCTCCTCACCCGGCGAGGAGCGGGCACCCCCCTCAAGCTCATCCCCGCGTGGCCGGGCAGCCCCAGCTCCGGCGAAACAAAGCGGCAAAGCCGGCTTGGCCTCTCCTCCCTAGACGCAGGGCGGGATGGAGCTGTCCGCGCTCCCCGTGCCTCCCCGCCCGCCCGCCCCCCGGCTCCGCTCACCCC